>CAXARK010000507.1:0-14162 GCA_963971205.1 Aethes cnicana
AACTAGACGACTAACCAAACCAACATTCTGTACTACACCACTCGGTAAAAACAACAATAGGAACTAGCCGCTGAGCCTACACGAGCCATTATCGTATCGATAGCGTAGCTACTTGCACAAAAACATAGCTCGCTATTAAACTGCAATAACATCAAGTTAACGGAAGCTTAGGTAAAATAAACATAAATCTTCCAAAATAAATGTCTTGAAACAGGCTTAAAAGAAAATCTTAATTAAATAAACGTCAAAATTCAGAAACATCATGTATTTAATGCAACACTTAAACATAACGCCAATTAGAATATAGTAACATTACAAAGTAAGATAAATGTAAATATGGAATAACTTTGCTACGCATTATTTAATAAAATAACTAAAAATGTTATTGGCAGTATTACCGTGTGGTTGCATCAAACGGTAATTTTGGAACATAGTTAATTATTGTTTGTTTAGTATTTTATTGATACTTTAAACAGTTTACGAAAATTACAGTTATGCTGTATGGTCTAAATTATCTGTCATGGTCTGCATATTATTTGCTATGTTAGTTATATCGAATATAATATTAATTTGACACAATACGGGCCTCGATAGATAGTCTGATAGACCGATATAAAATTATTGGCTCGCTTTAAAAACACCAATTGTTTTTGCTGCAAAATTCGGAGTTCTTCTTCTGTTTGATGACCGTTTAAAACTAATTATTTATTAAGACGCTTTGTGCAACCGATTTCATTAATTATTAATTTGGCCGAATTGGAGCAACCTTGAGGACATTATAGCCGCAATAAATTACATATAATATTTACTACTATCGATACAGTAACAGAATTAAAAATTTATGCTGATAAATTTAAATAAAAACGACATAATTAGAAAATAATAAACCAAAATTATTTCACTGGATTTAAAATATTGAAATGAGTTATTGTAACACGCTGAGTCGCCGAACAATATGAGTAACTTTGATTATTTGATTGACTACAGGTATGATTTATAACACAGTACATTTCTTGGATAAACGGTTATAAAAATTGGTCTTTGTAAGAATGGTTACACGTTCAATACCTACAACAGTAAACATTTATAAATTAGTAAGAAAATGCACGGTTAAACACTTGGGAGATATTGAGTTAAGTTTATAGGTAGGTATGTCAAAATGTTAATTGGTCGGGTCCGATTATATCTGAACACGTTATACTATTTGACAGATGTATATATGCAGATGTGTAAGTACTATGTACGGTTTAGGTAATAGGTTTCTTATATTCCAAACAACAAAGATGGAGACAATACAGCGTGCTAAAAAATTCAACATACACATCAATAACAATTACTTAAAGATATGGTCTTGCTAATTTTAATGAAAAACATTAAATTTACATTCATAAAAATATGGAATCGAAAGTAGGAAGCTAAACATTTACGTAATTACTAGCAAAATGTGATGAACATTTATAAACGGCAATGTAGACTCATTTAAATGCAAAATTCTGTAAAGATTTAAGCATAAAACGATGTAACTAATCACCAACATTTACCCTTGAACGGAGCACACTGGTCATAATTCGGAAAAAATCATAAGCTATAAGGTTGATTCATCCATGACTTAAGAAAACACTTTCCGTTGCGCAGTTACGTGGACATAACAAATACACACATTTCCCATAAAATTCCTGCCACGTCCATAAATTTTTTAAAGTAGTTTATATACAGATAAATTCAATATTCAACGTTAAATTCACAATGTGACATGGTAGTATAAACAAGCCTGCTTTTTATAAAAATAATATTTATCAAATTGAAAGACGTACGCGACTATTTTTATACGTATTACAGTAGAAATTTTCATACCAAGTGTAAAAAAAATGTAATAGAGGCTAATGTATACTGACACGTACTTGATGTTTGACTTTTCACCTTTTTTACCTCTAGTATTAAAGTCCCAAATGACTTGACTGCGACCAGATTCTATTATTTTACACAGTTAAATATTTTATTAATTAAAAAAAAATACCAGCCTGAACAGAAGTCTTAGAACCGATAGGTACCGAATATTGAAGAAACTATGAATCTTGGAATTAAAATATGAAATAACTGTTCACAAATATTAGAATCTGGTTTCATAATCAGCATGACATTGATTACTTAAATATTCTAGTTTTGATATATTTTTGACACATTCCCATTAATCTCATTAGTATTTACAATGAATTGGACAGTTTAACTGATGCTCTACGAGTTTCCCTCCAATTCCTCTGCGTTTGCATTCTGCAATGGACGTAACATCATTTTGTCAATAAACTTGTTTGAAGGATAGCGCCCGAAGATAAGCTAACACATGACAACACTGATCTAAGCTACGGTAAATTAAAATAACAAATTGATCCGCCGTATTGGTTGAAAATAAAAACAATATTTCATTTCAAGTTCTATGTTCATCGCTACCTAGACGGAAGGCTTCTAAGACTAAGAAGACTTTGGAAGGTTTCTAACCTTCCAAATGAAGACAAGTTTTAATACATGCACACCTTTATACGCTCGAACAGTGGTATCTTTCCAGTATACAGTACACAGACAGACGATCTAACCAAGATAGGATAGGATTGTATTGAAGTGCCACCCTTCCATATCCCAATTCTACATACTTATTACCAGGCTATAGGTAAATATACTAAACAACATTTATTTTGGAAGATAAGGTGTTATGATAAGTAGATATATTCAAAATTATTATCCATATACATAAAACCAAGTATATTTTCATGCAAGCAATAGATTTATACTACAGATATAAGTGCATGCTATCTATTGTAAATACTGCGGTCGGGAAAAAATCAGTCGTGCGAAATTTATCGAGTCAAAAAGATTATATAAATCAAGTTAATATTAAGCTAAAATCCTTCATGCTGTAATTCACTTTTTAAAGAATGTAGTTTACTTAGATATAAAGCTTTCATACGTATTTTCAAAACTTCATGCACAGTAAGAACTGACGTTAAGGCGCATATTCATTACGCAGTTTAGAAAATTCAATAAACAGTTCAAAGTAATCTAAATCGGAACTTGTCTTAATGGTATTTAATACTGTACTTAGCATTGAAAAATATAATTACAAGTAGATAGCAGTTGCTGTACTCAGGGAGCTGAAATCTCAACGCAAAAATAGAAACGGCTCATCCCATCCAATCCCAATGTCCAGTCTTTCGTCTAGTTTTGATATTTAACTTTAACATAATATTCTAACTACTATTGCTATTATACTATACGACTAACTATTGAACTATACGTAACGTTATCTTGAAGTCAAATAATACTGTTCGTCACACATGGGATCACTTATAACGGGTTTCCGTATCACATCACAGATTTTCTATGTTACTAATGTAAAATTTTAATCATCCATAGCCAAAACGAGGTGTTTTTGTGGCATTCGGCGTTCGATGGCCAATCAATTGTTAATTGGCAACGTACTAGCGGTTCCTCTGACGCATCTAGTATCTATAGACTGCGGTGATTTGATTACTTAACACCAGGTAATCCGCATGCTCGTTTAGTTACTAAAAAAAAGGTAAACCTAGAAGCTCCTCATACAATCAGTATACCTACGCCCAAAGTAAGTGCTATCTGATAAGAGATGTCGCTACTAATTTAGCCCGTATAAAAATTCAATCTGAAGCGCCATCTGGATATTGCACGCATACAGAGCTTTTCAAGGGCACGCATACCAATTAAGTAACATGATTGTGGACTTTCTGTTCTCAATAAATACCAGATACATCAATTTCCGTTGCTAGATTTCAGCTCCCCATTTCTCCCCATAGCTTTGTACATAGGAATTGCAAGAGTTAGCTACTGTCTTAGCTGCAATAAACAGGGGGTATTATCTCACCTGAGGTTGGAGGGTGTGTTTGGACATTACGACGGTGGTCGTCTTGTGTTGGGGCTCCGGCGACGTCGGTGGCGCTGGCTCCAGCGCCATGCTTTCCACGGCGTGGACTATATCTAGCACCTATTGGATAGAGCGTTCCCGTTTTAATTTTTTTCAGCATCATACCAGCCGATAGTCTTTCTATAGGGTTGTGCCAAACTTGAAATTACAAGAATTAGATAAACACGTTATAGGTAGCTTTATAAAATGACTAGCTCTGCCCGCGCGGAATATGGTTATTGCGTTCCCGCGGGAACTATTCTTTTTTCCGGGATGAAAAGAAGCCAAATTTCATTTCAATCGGTCCAGCAGTTTAAGCTTGAAGAGGTAAGAGACAGATAGTTACTTTCGCATTTACAATATTAGTAAGTATGGATGATTCAATTATTTTTACATGATTCTCATGTTTATGTACAAAGAAAAAAACCTTGTATTGTATATAATCATATTTGTCTAACCTTCTCCGGAGTAGATTTCTCCCTTACTTCCGCGACTTGTTTCTCTTGTTCAAACTCAACTAGCTCTTGTTGGAATTGCTGTTCCTAAATAAAAAAGAAGAACGTTAGATTATATCGAAATACCACTTGATTGCTCTGAAGAAGCTATGACGGGTAAGAATAATCTCATTTTTCTCAAAAATGGCGGGGAAACTCGTCATTGTCTGCTTTCTATCAGACCGCAAAGTGCGTCATTGACGATCAGTCAAAAATTAAAAAAAAAACTCAACTGCATGCCCCGGAAATTTGTATGAATTTACTTCCGCGGCATGTATAAGCGCAGGGAATGTTGTATGAAATTTCATTGTCGTACAGGTACTTTTTTTTTAAACTGATAAATACGCGAAGGAATTCCCAAACAGCCAAGTCTGCATATTCTGTATCTGTCAATTGACGCGAAACCAAACGTTTTTATCCGTGTCTGAAACAGCGCAATGTATTTCAGAACGGAATTTAAAAAAAGAACGATCCATAAAGAGCGGGAGTTTTTGTCTTGTATCAGATTTATTTAGCTAAATTGCATAAAAATAGTTTATTAGTTTGGTTTAAAAATTAATAAAAGGTCTTAATTTTTATAAAAAACGAGAAATCTACATGCTAGTTTTTAACTTGCCGTGTTAGTGTGTCTGTTAAAGTCAAATATCGGTGAATACGAAATAAGACTGGCGTTCCATTGGATTTGTTGTAAGTACTTGACTACCTTTGCGTGCGTGTCAATGCTGTATTATGAATACCTAATATCAAGGTTTTTTTTTCATTTTTGAGAAAAGCACTATATAAGCCTCGGCACGTGAAAGGCTTTGCAGGCTTCGTACATATTAAAGGGCCTCGGCGAAGCCTCGGCCCTTTAAACCAGTACTCAGCCTGCAAAGACCTACTTTCCCGGCCACGGCAATAATGTACTATTAATGTCTCGAAATTATTTTAATGTGATTCATATTCAGCGCGTCATGAGAAGCATCTAGCAGATATGGTACGTATAAGCTTGGGTACCCAACACACCCAGAATGTTTACTGGTTTGACGATTTTTCATTAGACAGTTTAAAAAGGTTTGAATCTTGAGTAATATTGCTCACTAGCTTTCCCAGAGAATCCGTCGTCCCCGTGGAATTCGGCTAGTCCAAATTTCATTCCGATCGGCCCAGTAGTTTGAGCTGCTGTGCGGCGATTGATCAGTAAGTCTTTTAAAGTTTATATATTTTTAGACGAGCTTTTACCCGCGACTTCGTCTGCAGAGACTTTCGTACTAAACTTGCCCTCAAAATTAGGCCAAAATGTGTACCTACACGCTGTCATACTCTCAAAAGTTAGTGCATTCAAAGCTAAAAAAGCGTAAAGGTCCAATAGTCACTCGTTGACAGATCGACTTAGACTTACCGCCAAATCACGATAAAATAGAAAATAATTGTTTATAAATAATATCACAATAAAAAGTAGCCTATGTGTTATTCCAGGTTTACAAACTATCTGTTTCCCAAATTTCATGCAAATTGGTTGGGCCGTTTTAGCGTGATTGAGTAACAAACATTACACAAATTTTCAGCTTTATTATATTAGTAAGATTCATGTTTATTGTAATATTATGAGAGTTAAGAAGAAGAAGAAGAAAACATTTATTCACTACGCACATTGAAGACACATACATAAGGCCCTTCCCTGACCCAGCATCGTAAAATTGCTCAATTGAGATCATACTTTTCTAAGAAATGTTAAAAGTTAAAAATGTGAAAAAAACATATGTTACATTTGATTATATCATCCTTACATCGACAGCTTTCGATACACGTTTCACGAAACTTCGCTCGATACAATTTAATTCCAAAGTAACCTCTAACTCGGACCGCTAATCAAACTTTACTCCAGTTTATTATATCAAACAGTGTAAAACTAATTATAACACAAAAAATATCCATATTATATGCATACATCGACAGCTTTATAAATGCCATTTTTTTAGACGGTATTTTTATAGAAATTAAAACGCGTTAAATACTAACTAAATCGGGCGTTCTGTGCGTAGCGCTTTCTCTTTCACTCGTCCCACGAGTGACAGTGACGGCTGAACTGGGTCTATGAACCGCCATAAGATAGATAGTTATGATATTGTTCTTGCCTGTTGATGTTGGTGCACAGAGTCGTCTCGATCTAAGCTTGAGGTTGAGTGAGACAGAGAGCCGCCCGTGTCTGCCGTCCCGCTTTCACTGCCAGTCTGTTAAAAAATCAAATATTTAATTTATTGCCCAATTAATATCCACAATTCAACAAGTTAAGCACAATGAAGTCTAGAGCGGGTAGCTAGATCGTAAATTTAACTGAAACATGGAAAAGGTTTCAAGATTAGACCTGTATTAAAAGCAATTCCCACTCAATCTTCTTCATTAATGTAGGCTCAGTCAGCAACAAAGTAGCTAAACAGCCGAATAGCTGAAAGCTACTTATATAGATTCTTATTTCCTAGATAACAAGTGTGTAAGTCATATTGAGCCAATGAACTTTTTCGCTACGTATTCTGTTGACTGTACAGGTTTACACAACTTAGAGGGCGCGTGGATTAAGCAAACATAGACTCTGCATCAACCGCTTAAGTGCTTCGTCACGCGCCTTCTAAGTTGTGTCGTGCTGTACCACCATGACCTGACCTGTATTTTTCACTACAAGACCGAAACAAATATTGCTACGACGTTCACAGGTTATCGCTCCATTTCGTTGGACACCAGGAATTCGAGAATTTTCTACCCCTATCGGCCAAGTTCTGCGAGTTATGTGCTTATTGGCAGTGTGCTGTGCAGTGCACAACGAAAGCAGCAACCAGCGGATGCGACTGGGCAACATACTACTACTACACTCTTTGGTCGACCTTTCAAGTAGTAACTAATAAGTGGAACTACTACTGATCAAAATTTGTCGCGTATGAGGCTTCTATCTCTCTTTACCTAACCTCATAACGAGATACAAAGACGTGAATAAGCAACAGTGATAGTTCACTTCACTTATGTCCGTCAGGAACCCATTTAGGCTATGCGACACGCTGCGATCGTTTTCATATCAGCGCCAGCGAATAGGTATATGTGTGGGGCAATGTGAACATCATATCAGTATTGTCAGTATACTCACAGTGTATTTCTCGGGTCTAGTGTACCCGTTACACACGACGAGATGCAGCGGTGCGTTGGTGGCGGAGCGGAGAGCGTTCACCGCTTCGTTGTGTGTCGCGCCGAGTAGCGACACGCCGTTCACTTCCAATAGCCGCATGCCGACCTAGTGGTGGGAAACACGGTAGAGATCATCCCTTAAACTTAATTGTTTGGCAAACTGGATATTCTTTAGCAGTGACAAGTTCATTTATATGACTCGGTTCTTTTGAACCCAACCTCTTTTTTTTGTTGTATTACATGGTGAGTGACTTCAGGTTTTTTTTACAATCAAATGAAACTGAAACATATTTTGTACATTACTAGTACTAAATACCCCTTACAGATCCATTGCCCAAAATAAACAGTAAAGTATGCTCGGACCACCATAGCATTGCAAACTTAGCGCCAATTTCAATTATTTGCGCGCGTCCTGCAGTATATTGTACCCTGTACAGCTTTGACGACTGTAGCCGACAATGGCTGTCAAAAGAATAGAATAGAATAGAATATCATTTATTTCAGTAAGTACACAGAAATACAATACATAGGTACAGGTAAAGAACAGAGGCAGAACTACATTTACTACAATATGAACTACAAAAAGGGTTACCATTCGGCCACGACTTCACGCGACAGCGGCAGCGGCGAGCGTTAAACAGTAAAACGCCCGCCGGTGACTCAATCGCGCGAAGTCGTGGCCGTGGTTACTTAAGAGGGTTTATCCCTAAAGTTGGCAACGTCGCATATAGCTGTCAAATATTTCGCTGTTTTTATTAATTTCTCAATATTACTCAATTAAAAAAGAAGTTATAATTCTATGGTTGAATGACGCGTCTCGTTTTATATTTGTTGGTTAGGCATTCAAATGATAAGATTACATTAAAACGCATGGAAAATGCGATGGAAAGTTTTCAAAAGATAGTACTTCCATAATCCTAAATATTTCATGTTCCTATGATAATCGTTGCAATCCATACTTAATATTTTATTCAACCATAGAGCGATAATTCATATTTTCATTCAGTAATATACAGAAATTAATGAAAACAACAAAATATTTGACAGCTATTTGCGACGTTGCCAACTCTTGGAGTAAACCCTCTTAAGAGCCATTTCTCGCGCCCGTCTCGCTCGCTCTAGCGCCTACTGCGTGTTCGTGTGTAAGATATTCTCATTTATTTCTAAGGGTTTTTGACAAAAATAAATATTTGTTACAGATTTTTTTTGTGTCTTAAATAAAAATATGAGGAATGTACCTAAATTAGCGTCGATAATAGGATATCCTTAAAACAATGTTTATTTTTGTAATAACCAATACGTAACCCAATTCGATAAAACGAGGGATAAAGTAAGGTTCTTTTTTCATTTATCTCTCAGAAGAATGATAATTACTTAAAGTAAAAATGATATCAAAAACCGTCTAATTTAGTTTCAAGCACTGAAAATGAACTACTTAACTTTATTGAGCGTCTGTTACTTATTGGAATCTAAAGATTGCTTGGAACAGTGGGATAAAGGTTACGTTTACGCGTTAATTGAAGTGAACTGGCCCTTAACTCTTCCTTGCATCAAATCGCAGATCTTACCTTCAGCCTGTTGTCGCGGCGCGCCGCCCCGCCGCTATTGATCTTGGAGATGAACACGCCCTCGTCGTTAGGGTCGTTGGGGTTGCCACGTTGGCCGTTCAGGCCTCCCTTTATGTGCATACCCAGCTTCTCACCCTCTTGCTTCACTATCGTGAGGTCCTAGACAATGGGGCAGCTATTAGTGACGGGATCTACGTCTCAAACTGGAGTATTAATTGGCCATGAGTCTAGATAAATTCAACGTTATGGTATAAGTGAGACCATAGTATCATTATTTACCTGTTTCAACGACAAGAGCAAGATTAGCTCAAATTAGTATTCTACAATCTACGGCTGGGCTTAAGTGATTTCGCATTTGCATTAATTGATATGCAACGCAACTAATGATTTATTGTGGGAAAATAATTTCCTCCTAAACAGGTTATTTAACATGTGGAGTAATATTATAAATTCGGTACAATACGTACGTCATGCAAAGCGACAACAGTTCATGCACTAATATTACAATATTCTAGCACAAGACAGTGTAAATTTATCTGGGGGTGTTGAAAACAACATTTACAACAAAACAATTTGTTTGTATGAAAATAAAGCCTTCTTGGCTTTAAAATAACAAAGGGTGGACTATCTACCGAATGTTCGAGAATCATTCGCACTAAGGTCAGATTTATAATGCCTAAATCTCTAGATTGAGGCTTACGTCTGATTTCTGGGGACCGATAGGGAACACCGATTATAAATATATCTACGTAGAAGGTAAGCGTTCTATTTAACCATTCAGACGTTATCTGAGCACAGCGGGAGGGGGTTCAATCTCGACACACATATCTGGTAAACACACATAGGTCCGATCGCCGAGGCACTTACAGTTGCGTCAATAATCTCAACTTGAACGAGCGTCTGAACGCAGCGGGGTCGTCGTGTGCACGTGTGGAACAGAACAACGGTTTTATAGCTAATGTTGCAGTGACGCGTAATAGGTCAGATGTATTGGTACTGGCTTCAGACCAAAAGTCACCACGTACGATTTTTTTCATATTTTTTCATGTCATGTTCATAAATGAACAAATGTATCTGTGATGATCAGCAGAAATGCCGATGAACAAATGGTGACTTTGAGACATTGGACAGGTTAGAATTTAAATTTAGAGAGGGTCGCAAATGAATTTGCTGATTTTTATGTTGAAGCGTGTAATAGTTTCAGATATTCTTATTTGAACTATCGTGTTATGCATTCAAAGAGTTATGTAAGCTTTAACTTCGTGTCTGTGTTACTAATAACACATAAGTTTGTAAACATTTTACAGAACTTCGCATTACTTTGAGATGCTGCTGAAAGCGACAGATTGCGTACACCCACCTACGTGAATACGTATTCATTTCCTAACATACATATGATAAGCAATATGCACTTTTTGTTCAATTCCAAATGGCCAAAAACTACTATAAGCAATACTCAACTGGTCTACTCTGAATACCACATTACGCATAGAATAACTGTCATAGACTCACAACCCGACCACTGGCGCTCATGCAAAACATTGCGCGACTTACTTGCGTGTAAGTACATACAAATTAAATATAGTATTAATATATAATCCATGTGCTATTTATGCATATAAGGAGTCTGATGACATTTCGCATCGTTACTGTGATGTATTATGATGATATAAATATACAAAAAGTTGGAAGTTATATTTATGATGCTACCGATACACGAAATAGAATACTGTCACTATTTTGTACCTACTATGAAACAAGAAACTATTGATGTCAAGATTACTCTAAAACTTGGAAATTTTAATTACATATGTTAATCAAATTTAGTGAAACAGTTACTTTTTTTAATAGAACGAAGGCAAATCGATAACAAGATTCAGCCATCCCACCCATCTATACTAAGATCGAGACAGCTTTCACTCTATGTAAATTATCAAAGTATTTCGAGCCTTAAGCCAGCAACAACAGTTAGCGTTTTCTAAGTACGACCTGAGTGAACGTTTGAGGCGGCTTGTTTGGCGGGGCGGGCAAGCGGGCACTAGCGTTCTAGACAAAGTGCAAGACGCACATCCTGCCCCGCTGCACGCTCAACTCGAGCGTCCACTCAGCCCTTACTTTTATAGAAACGCTACCGCTGATCGCGCGAAGTCGTGAACCGTTTAATACTGCAACTGACCTGGAATCCAAGCGGCAGCGGGTCGTGTCGCACGCTGAGCGTGAGCGTCGTCCCGGGCTGTAGCAGCAATTGCACGGCGTCCCTGTGAGTCGCGCCGGTCAGCTCGTTGCCGTTGACCTTGATGAGACGGTCGCCCATTCGGAGCTTGCCGGAGCGCGCTGCCACGCCGCCTGGGACCACCTAAGTGGCGGATGGAACACTCAGAACTGACGCAACCACGTTAGGCCGGCCACATACAGTCGGAATTCCGATTCAGAAATTCCGAATGCATACCTTCCATACAAACTGTATGGACCTACCACATACATTCAGTAGTTCTCTAACCGGAATTCCGACTACCACCTGAGTGGCGGATGGAACACTCAGAACTGACGCAACCACGTTAGGCCGGCCACATACAGTCGGAATTCCGATTCAGAAATTCCGAATGCATACCTTCCATACAAACTGTATGGACCTACCACATACATTCAGTAGTTCTCTAACCGGAATTCCGACTACCACCTGAGTGGCGGATGGAACACTCAGAACTGACGCAACCACGTTAGGCCGGCCACATACAGTCGGAATTCCGATTCAGAAATTCCGAATGCATACCTTCCATACAAACTGTATGGACCTACCACATACATTCAGTAGTTCTCTAACCGGAATTCCGACTACCACCTGAGTGGTGGATGGAACACTCAGAACTGACGCAACCACGTTAGGCCGGCCACATACAGTCGGAATTCCGATTCAGAAATTCCGAATGCATACCTTCCATACAAACTGTATGGACCTACCACATACATTCAGTAGTTCTCTAACCGGAATTCCGACTACCACCTGAGTGGTGGATGGAACACTCAGAACTGACGCAACCACGTTAGGCCGGCCACATACAGTCGGAATTCCGATTCAGAAATTCCGAATGCATACCTTCCATACAAACTGTATGGACCTACCACATACATTCAGTAGTTCTCTAACCGGAATTCCGACTACCACCTGAGTGGTGGATGGAACACTCAGAACTGACGCAACCACGTTTGGCCGGCCACATACAGTTGGAATTCCGATTCAGAAATTCCGAATACATACCCTCCATACAAACTGTATGGACCTGCCACATACATCCAGTAGTTCTCTAACCTATGCAGCAACCTATCAATGTAAATTCTCTTATTTTGACACGTATTTTTCAACGTAATGCTTTCACGTGTGCACAAACTGTTCTAACTTTATCTGTAGTGTGCTTTTAATGTTTATGCTTGTATTTTTACTCAACGCATCTGCTTAGAAATGGATTACAGAAAAGAGAATAGAAACGGGTCTTCTTCCTTTTCTTTAATGTTTAAATGATTTGAGTATTTTTTCAAGGAATAAAGTATTATGTAATTTATGTTTTAGTTTTTTTTTTAGATAAAAGCGCCAGAATGTTTATGTTATACTAAACTGTCATGCTATAACTCTGAATTGTCATGTATTTCGCTAATTTAATCGTTGTCAACGAATTGCTAAATAGTGTCGCAGTGAAGGTGCCAGTGCGTTTTATGATGACCTTACTTTCCTAGTGAAGTAGTGACTTAGCGATCTCTAAATGCGCCAGTCTCACTTACATGCGATATAAATATTCCCGGTTCCTTCCCGCCGAAGGGCACGCAAGAGTGGTCGGTACCGCCGATTATACTGAAGCCGAGGGAACCGCCCTCTTTCACTAACACCACGTCCTGTAACAACGAAATGTATATTTAAGTATAGTAGAGCAGACACAAATGACAAGCTTAAAGCAGCTCAATTCAATACTTTTATTTAAAAACAGAATCTGGTATATAAAAACGGCTTGAAAATAAATAAGAAAGTTTCAGTTTTAATAAGAAAAGAAATTAATTCACGGTCTAAAATCTGTGACTAACGTACGTTTAGTACGTACGTAGTATGAATTCGTTTACCCAATCACGTTTTTTTTTCAACTTAGAACCTTTTTAACACCGAAAAGCACTAGCATCAATAGCATCTGAAGAATAAAGTATACTTTAAGATGTTACTTTTACTAAAGCTGTTTCTCGTGACAGATAAAATCAGTCACGAGCGGTGTTATTTTAGTATTTACACCTATTATCGTATTTAGAGTGGAAAAGGCAGGTTCCAATTCCAAGCGGATGGTAGCTCTCCATCCGTGGAGTTGGGATATTTATTAGTACAAAATATTTGGTGTATTGTTTTGTGATTGGAATTTACAAGTGTAAAGCACGACACAACTTAGAAGGCGCGCGGCGAAGCACTTAAGCCGTTGACGCAGAGTCTATCATTGCTTAATTCACGCGCCCTCTAAGTTGTGTAAACCTGTAGATAGCGTGCAGCGGCGTTGACTCGGTGCGACGTCAGGAAAGCCTTATGTACAGGTGTAGCCGGCGCTAGGAGAAAACTATCAATGAGCAAAAGTGTCCGTTTGCGAATGTCATGGAATATAAGCTCTATTTCTTCTTCTTTTGCTGAAGGTTGGCAGTCAGCTTTTTTTAGAGGCTCTTAATTATCTTTTTAGGTATGAAAAAGTTGCTAGCGTTTAATTAACGAAAGACAAAGCTAAAAACGAATAAAATACGAGTAATAGTAAATAATATTATCGTAATAGATAAATAATATAACTGAAAAAAATTTAGGCTTAAGAGAAGAAGAATCACAGAAAACTTTGTCACGGAACGGATCTATTTTAAAAAGCGAATGTCACACAGTTTTTTTTTTATGGTAAGATCATCTAACGGCTAAGTAAGCTGTAAGGTTTTAATAATATTATAACGATGGATGGAATAGAATAATTTAATTCATAGGGGAGGCCGAGCGAAATGTGTACA
>CAXARK010000508.1:0-19366 GCA_963971205.1 Aethes cnicana
TAGTACTTTTGTGCAAGTCATCCACGACCGAATCCCAGACAAAATTTCAGTCTCTAAATGCTTGTAACCGTGTTTGTAATTAACCTTTACCGACAAATTATGATTTGTATACTTCGTATTTTAAGTGTCTGTGATAAAATTGTTTTGTTACGTTATTTCTAAATTAAACATTGTATTACTTACATTATGTAGGTTATTTATTTAGCAGGGATTTGTTGTTTGATGAGCACGTGAAATTCGGTTAATGGTAGAAGTTTTAAACATAGAGTTTTTATGTATAGCAGTATTATGATAAGGCAAATACGTTATTGTAATTTTACTTTTGAAGTAAAACAAACATGATTCGTAAATGGATTCAAGGATGGTACAGTGGTATTGATTTTGTTGTCTGTTTTCTTATGAAATATTCACAACGAATGGCGATTCGGCGATTTTAATACCCACTACGGTCCCAATTGTTTGGGTGGTGAGTGTACTTTGCTTTTTTTCAAGGTGCTATTCCAATGCCAGAGATCGATCTCGGTTGACGCGCGCGGTCGTGGCGGCCGTCTGTTACTCCGCGACTCCGGAAGCGGTTCCATACATTCTCATACAACGACTATGGCCGCTACGATCCCACGCAAATTGGAATGGCTCCTTTAATCGCGTCTTTTGCTCCTGTAACCGCTTCTCTACCGAGTGACAGTCGGCCGCGCCCTCTGTCGGGATCGGGATGGAACCTACTTCCCGTGGTCTTCGTTATAGATTTAAAAAAAAAACTTCGTGTACCAGTATTTTTGAACTCTTTCGACAAAAAAACAGCAAAATTAATGGAGTGCCTTACCTATTTAAATATGATATGAAATTAGGATGGATGAATTTTATTCTAGCATAATTTGATGAAACACCATAATATAATAGCATAATAAAACTTCCTTGAAACCGAGTAGGTATTTCATTAAATAGTAGTTAATATATTGTAATGAATTTAATAAAAGTTATTTAATAATTATACATGTAATTAATTACAAGTGTATTAAATTTAATAGTAATTACGACGTGCACTAATCTTCGACAAAATATTTATTAAATTAATGTTGTGTTATAGGTACAGTCGAGTTTGCCAATACGTACACACTTTTTCGCCTTACACACTCAGTTGTAATAAGGCCAATAATGTACTTACACATTAATTATCTCGCCCGTACTTAAAGTTAGATGTCTGCCAAATTATGTTGAGCGTTTTCGTCTTGGCAGAAAACCTCAATTCGTTTTTTCCGAGTTTATATCTGTCATACACCTATATTTAATTGTAATTAAGTAAGTAGGAACTTAATGGTATCAAAACCTTACGAAAGTGAACTGTGTCTATTTGCATTTAATCATATTATTATTAACTACTTCGATCCCTAAAAAAATGTAATGGATTTAACATCTAAGTGCTGATGCAAACGTCAGATAAAATCTATTTTTCGAATAGTCCATACAGAATTTGAATTTGTTGTGGAATAAATTCGAATTTTGTATGTAATAATCTTTATCCGACGATTGAAAAATCAGACCTAAATGTAAGATGTGTCATGTCGTCAAAGAGCTAGTCTTTGACGATATGACATATTATAAAAAAAGTTTTGTATATCTTTAAATTCCTTATTAAGTTCGAAAATAGATCGAAGAAATATTAAAGTTTACATTGATTTTTGCTTAATTTCACTGAGTCTGTCAGATATTCAAGATTTAACTGATTGATTGTTCTACTCCAAGCTATCACCGAGTGCCATAGCTCAAAATCACATGAGTTCGAACTTAAAACGTTGAAGGTAAAAGAAAACTTTTATTTATATTATGCATTTCTGGACGCAAATGTTGTGTAAAACCCTTAATAGGTTAATCCTTTAGCTCACACTTTATCTCGAGCTATTACAAATATATGAATTCTTAATAAATGTAGTCTGTGCCACATGATGTGTATATACAATATACATTTCCCTAGATAGTCCTATTGTTATTTTTTTAAGTAATAAGAAGATCAATCGAGATCAAGTTAGGTGTTCCATAGAGCTTCCTGAACGATAATTCCATCATTTGTCTACCATCGGAGTAAGTTCTATGTCTTCAATAGGAATATTATAGTTAAATGTAATAGTTTCATTATTTTACTGATCGATTGCATGGAAGAATATACAGATAAGCGAGAAAACGTGAATTACAAAATTATTTCCCTAACAAAATAGGATTAAACAAACTGTATATATATATATATACTGGTTTAAAATCCCTATATAAAATGGCAAGCTAGGTAACGGGGACTTATGAATATGGTGAGTGTTTTCGCTCTATCGTTCAACACTTAGGGTTACAGCTCACCACATCAATTCGTCACTTCCTTGCCTTGAATAAATTATTATTACACAAGGAGAGGCGGAGAGTTGATGAGGTGAATTGTGACTTTGACACTTATAAGCCAGGGTCACACTGAATGTGTGCACAGCAACGTGCAAGCACACTTATGCGTTGAATAGCATAGTATTAGTTCTTGACATTACACACCGATTGCGTGCAGTGCACGCATCGTGCGGTTATTTTGTATCGTGCATGAGCTGCGCATGCGTTCTGTATGACAGATGCTTGGCAATTGCAAACATACAAAGTCATACAAAGTCTAGGTACTGATATTCATGTTTTCTATATAGGAACTTCCCATAATGTCATCCACTTATCTTCATTAAGAGCGGACACTGAAGAAATATTGTTGCTCTAAAATAGTTGGAACACAAGTTTCAAATGGTTAAAAGTTCAAAGAATATGTTGATTATTTACGTATTTAAAGTGTAATGGTTTATATTGAGTAGGTATGATAGTTGATAACAAAATAAGTTAGATTCTGATGACGAGCTCTGAATGATCTCATGGAATTAGGAGATACGCAGTGGTTCAAAGGTTAAGGTTGGGGCAAGTGCGCCAGTGGAGTGATTCTTCTACCATAAATAGGTCTGTATATCGATAAATAAGTATTACCTGCCTATTCGACTGAATAGAAAGAAGAAAGAAGAAGAAAGAAAGAAATAACTTTATTTTGCATACACTTTAAAAACAACAATTAATAGAATAGATCTTACATTAATGCAACAAACCAAAATGCCGTGCCACTAGAAATCACTTCTCTTTCTGTTTAGGCTCTATTCAAGATCGATTTATTTATTTAGGTGCACTTGCCCCAACTGACCTTTAATTAACCTTTTCATTTGTTAAATATTAGGCCAAGATATCTTACTTGATTGCTACCGCATCACTATAGTCAGCGCCAAATAATATTGAAGTAAATAATTAGTAAAATTCTAATCGTGTATTAAGCGTTTAATAATCTCCAAGTACCAATCGATGGTCAATTTGATGCTGACTATGCTGACGGGAATGATTTTGTAATCTATAGATGTAATTATTACGTACCTTGTAAATACTTATTATATTTTAAATGTTTCACTCATATCATTCTAGAGAAACAGATTTATTAGAAAATTGTAAGGTTTTAAATTGTCACTGAAATGTTTGATTTATGAAAGTGGATTTACTATTTAATAAACATATTGTACCTACCTAATGATTTGTTGTTTTTTTTCTCCACCCGTTTTTCAACCTCTGGAATAAACCACTGCGTTTAAATAATATCACGTGCAAGTGATGATGGTTACTGCCGAATTACTTTAATGAACATCTTGATCATTTCTATGTACTCGTATAGCCTATTCATTTAGTTTAGTGCTCTTGCTTGAAGAGATTGTTACAGCTAAGTGTAGTTGTTACAGCTAAGATAGGGTAGAAATAGGCGTGGGTTGTTACCCAATATCGGTCTTTAAAAGTTATTATTTATTTATTTAAACTTCATTGCACATACAAAATGTATACAAATAAATATTATAAGGCCTTTTTAGGCGATGAGCGGCGCGTCAAGCGACTTAAATTAATATGTAGTGAACTGACGCGAGGCCACGCTACGCCATAAACACTATCATATATCGACTCATGGTTAATTTTGTCGCTTGTCACGCCGCACCGCCCAACGCTCCGCGCTTCACGCCGTCGGTCCCAAGAAATGTCAAGGTAAAAAGTCAGCAGGTAATTGTCCATATTCATATCATTAAGAAATTCTTATGTGCGAAATTCAATTTGAATTACCACTGTGCTTTTCGGTGAAGGAAAACATCGTGAGGAAACCTGCACGCATCTGCGAATTAATTCAAAGATGTGTGTGAAGTCCCCAATCCGCACTGGGCCCGCGTGGGGACTATAGCCCAAACCCTCTCGTGATGAGAGGAGGCCTGTGCCCAGCAGTGGGACGCAAATAGGCTGTAGTAGTAGTATATCATTAAGAGCCCTCGCCCACGGCGACTTTTTGTAGCGATGCTGCCGCGCTACTCATATCGCTATCCTTTTTACTCTTTGATGTAGAAAAAAGATAGCGATATGAGTAGCGCGGCAGCATCGCTACAAAAAGTTGCCGTGGGGAGGGCCCTAATTGATATCTCACCATTTTTATACTAAGGTTGGTACTGTTCAAGAGATTCTGTGTAAGAGATCAATCGTCGAATCCGACTCGGCTGGGCAGCGTTCGGGAAGCTTCGCAGTGTCTTTTCGTCCAAATTAGCGCAGTGTCTTAAGTCGAAAGTCTTCGACCAGTGCGTGTTGCCAGTGATGACTTATGGTTCCGAGACGTAGGCGCTTACTATGGGCCTCATAAGAAGGCTCAGTCACCCAGAGGGCAATGGAGAGGGCTATGCTCGGGGCTTCTCTGCGTGATAGAATCAGAAATGAGGATATCCGAAGTAGAACTAGGGTCACCGACATAGCCCGAAGAATTGCGAACCTTAAGTGGCAGTGGGCGGGGCACATTGCTCGCAACAAGTTCTGGAGTGGCGGCCGCGAACCGGTAGACGAGCTGTCGGTAGGCCTCCAACAAGATGGAGTGTTTGTAAAAGTCGCGGGAACGCGGTGAATGCGAGTGGCACAGAACCGGTCTGAGTGGCGCGCCTTAGGGGAGGCCTATGTCCAGTAGTGGCAGTCTATCGGCTGAAATGATGATGATGTTACTGTTATTTGGCAGGTAGGGTTGGTAGGTAATAATTAAATTCCACATCTGTATTTCATATTTATTCATAAGCAATAAAAAGTAATTTTTCATATGTCACAAAATAGAACGTAACAAACAGGGGAATCAACCATAGCACATACATCAATTACAAAAAGACTAGAAGTGGCAGAGCCGGTGCTCGTGACAAACTGCTGCCACCCGTGCTGTTTCACATTTCAGGAAGGGTGCGTGCGCTTTACGTTCCCAAAACATGTGAAGGCACTTTTAATTTTAGATTTTTCCACTTATTTAAGAAGAAACGAAGATTAAGAAATGAAGAAACTTCGAGCAGCCGTCGAAGAGCTTTGTAGATTGGACACACCGAGGTAATAAATAGGAAAATAATAAAAACCCGTTGATGTGCTCAGTTCAGTTTTGGCACTGCTACCAGGTAGCAAATCCGCACAATAGGTGGAGTAGTTTGTCAATGAGTAACACATCGGAGCAAAAGTAACTCACGGCAAATACATACATACATACCAATAACCCACTATGATACACTGATGAAACAACTGCACAAATTGAACCTCTCGTAAACTATACAACGCAAACTTATAAAAGTTCAATACTTATTATAACATTAGTTACCTTCGTATTTTACTTCAATAAGTCTTTCTAAATATTCACTCGTTTTCCCTACTTTACTTTCAAATGTCATTGAAGTATGAAATACAATCGCAATTAATGAGCTCATTCTTAATTTTCACTCATATTTGTTTATTCATTTTATTAATTATATTTTCTTAGTATAATAATATCTATAAATTGATTGTATAAGTTCGTAATTATTAAATTCGAATATTTTAACATATGTATATTAATAAACAGGTTTTTATTTTAATAAATCACAAAACAATCATTTGAACGGCACGTAAATTAAAAAATATATATTATAATACTCGTGTTTTGTGGTCATAATAATAAATACCTAATTGCACAATCTACGTTAGTAATTATTGATAAATATACAATAAAGTATATGCAATATGAGGTAACATCAACACATGTTCAACTTAGGTATGTATTGTTAGCAAGAGCAAGGAGACTTCTAACCTGAACTGTTCGGCTCCGCCCGTGGCGTGGTGAGCTGCCCGCTACAGCCGCGTCACGGCTTACGACACTTGTGGCGTTATACAAGCCCAGAGGAAGTACAGTCAAATAAAAAAGTGTATTAAGTTCCATTTTAATTCATATCATACATCATATTTAAATAAATGTCTTAGGCAAAACAATAAGAAAAATGTTCAGTTCCTCTTTGTATGTATCGATGCATAAAGAGACTTTGGATGATAATTGCTTCTACTGTACTCGAAAAGGCGTGTAAGGAGCTTTAGAGACAACGGAGCACGTTTGAATGGTTCAGCTTACAAATCCACGACTTAAAACAATACGTCTACAATAAGTATACTATACAAACATAATTTATCGCTTGGTTTATCAGTAAACGAATCAACAAAAATTGGTATAGAAAAGGTGTTACATTCGCCTAGCCTATGATAGAACTTTCGAATTTGATCACGAAGAGAAATTATTAGCAAAACTACCTAGTTTACTTTCCATAGGGTGTGTGCATTTTGAACTATAGGGTAGTGAGTATTGCATTGCAAATGCGACCAAATGATACGCAAGTACATTACAGCGAACTACTCTTACGATACAATTATTTAGTTACGTTATCTTGTCGGTGAGTATTATAAATAAAGCATAGGTAGAGTGAGTACCTAATTTGGCACAGAAGTCCGTACAGGAAGATGAACTCGAACACTCTCTTTAATATCTACTATACACAACAGAAATAACAAAATTAGTAACTTTAAAATTCTAGGTAAATATAATGTCGCTAGAGTCTTTATTGGATATCTCATTCAGGTTACTGGTTAAAAATATAATTTAATAAAAGATTCATATTATCTATAAAATTTAACGAAAACTGCAATGAAATTTCAGTTTTTGTCTGAAATTCTATTGATATTGTCATTTATTTTATATAAGACCTATTCAAAGGCGCGGCTGTCATTAGTGAGAGAGCTGCAGAACCTTTTTCGTGAAAGGATTCACACAAAGTAACTTGATTTGTACACGGTTTGCTACCCCTGAAGATGGCTTGCCAGTAGCGCCCTAAAAGTGCACGATAGCGGTTGGCAGGTCCAAATGAAACTTAGATTCTATCTTTTTAGGTATCTACATATGATGAAATATGTGACAGTTGTAGGTAAGTTCTAAGTACGATAAGAAGTGCATTTACTAGGAAATACTTAGGTAAGACATTGCATTGTGGCACAGCTGAGTTTTACGTCCATGTTTTAATAGTAGGTAACTTACTTATAACTCGATAGTAAATTATTCGCTTTCAGTGCGTTTACTTTAGCTCCGCACCCAGTCTTATTTTAGTGGAAGTGAATGTAGGAACACAACATGATTTTGAGCCTTCATAAAAGGAAAATGAAAATATTATTGCAAAACATTGAGAGTAAAATAATTATGTACTGATGAACTTTTTAGTTTTTGAATGTTTGAGCGTGTAGGTAAGTATATATTCACGGAATTAAGGTAAATGATTGAAGCCAGTTGAAATTAACGCTTATTTATATTTTGAAACGCCATTTCAGCCTTTAATTTAATGACTAAATATTGCACACAATTTTCCCACTATACTTTATACTTCAACAGCATACAAGTGCTATCACGAAAGGATCAAGTTTGTGCCGAATTAGGTTGAATACAAAACGAATCGAAGAATATTTGTATCAATGTCTCAATTGAAACTAATGCAGGGTGAATCGGGGCGTTAAAACAACACGACTCGTTTAGTTTCGATGCTAGTTCATGTCGTCAGCACAGCTGAAGGCGGTTCGCTCGTTCTGGGCCCGTTCGCGGAGGCTCGAGCGGGGGAAGAGCGGCGAGGGGAGGCCGGGGATTGGAGGGGGTCTCACCGGCTCAATGACGGTGGTCCGGCGCGAGCGACTTGCGGCTGGCTGAGAGATGGTGCGCGCGCGGCGCGGGGCGCTGCGAGCGCGGCAGCGTCGTGGGCGCGGGCGGCGTTCCCCCTCCACCCGCCCCCGCAGCCTCCGCACTCACCTCGCTCAACATGTCGCGCGGTTTCCACACGGGCGATCCTACAACAACCAAACACCAAACTCTTTAAACTCCACTCAAAAAATTTGATAAATTTAGATACAACTTTGCACCGATCACCAGGACATCGCGACGGCAAAAGAGTTGAATGTTTGATGAATGTTGTCGTAGGTGCCACGCCCTGTTATTTCGGCACTTCACTTGGCTGTTATTTGGCAAATGGGCTATGTGAAATTGCTGTTAACAGTTGACAGAGATGGAAGGTAACTGATTGACGAATACAGCCAAGTGTAGTGCCACCTTTAGAAATCGTACGAACATTGAGCTAGGCGCATCCGGCTTCGGGGGGTATTAGAAAGGAACAAAACATTCAGAGAACGAGCGTGTTCACTAGAAGTTAACGATCTACGCCGGTCAACATTATCATCGAACATTCAAATAATACCACGACTACAAAGAGTTTTACGCCTAATGAATAGTAGAACTACCTACTTGTTCACACACAGTAGACTAAATAAAGTACCTACTGTGATACATATCCACTAAAATCTAAAGTGCAGCCAATGAAGAGGCGTTGCCTAATAATAATCTAATCACCAGATATCCACACCAAGACTCGTATTGAATAAGGTGCGTCGATTGACAGTGTCGGTAAGAAGCTAAGTGAAGCGCTAGGTGATCGAGTAACGACTGTGGTTTTGCCTATTTATTAATTACGTATGTCTATAGTGACAGTTATTTTAGCATTAATTGTGATTAATTTTATTATATCCTGTCTACAATTTTATTAGCTATGTTTTATATTGTTAATTAATTATTTATTTATTAGAGATATAGATGGACATAAGGTATTTAAGTAGGTTATATTTACTACTGTGTTAGTACTGCATTAGATTTCAGGTATTGAAAACAATTAAACCTCATTGACAGTTCCTGCCTCATTGTGAATCCGACATGGTTTATTGCGATCAAGGCAACCTGTGCTTTTTCTGTACGAAAACGAGCCTAATACAATAATGACCACTTTGATAACAAGTGGCTTACCACTTGTTATCAAAGTGGTCATTATTGTCTCTTTTTAACCATGAGTGTTTGAATGGCGAACAGAAGATTCATTTTCGTACAGAAAAAATACCTTATGTCTTGGGGATAGCAAAACAAGTAAAAAGTGAAAGCGAACCTTTAATCGTTCTGAAATATCCTTATCTAGTTTGACCATACTGTTTTCGTCACAAAAATCGCGGAAATACAATGATATCCTAAAATCTTGAAATGAAGAACGAAGGGAAAGCCAAAAGTGAGATACAATGGCTGTTGTAGAATTCGTTTTCATCTTTTGTAATTTTTAGGTTGAGGATATGTTAAGGCGTTTTCATTGTTTTTAACAAAAAACAAATTTACTAAAGGAAAGACGGTGCAGTACTAACAGCAGTTCTCAGATACGTCGAGGGTACGAGTACTCTAACATAAACATGTTTAAATGGTAAAGCTATACAACCGATAATATCTTGAACATTAAGGCAGGCGCTAAAGAAAATCTCAGAAGTAAAACAAAGTCTCATTAATTATAGCTTTGAAATGGAAGACTTAATGGTTTAAACTTTACTTAGGCCACCTACACAGTAATAACTTATTAACCTATCAAAAATGAGAGTACTTAAAGTTAAAATTAAATTAAAGAGAGAGTGAAAGAGAAACTATGACGAGTGACTAAGGATTAACATCAGTACGATTCCACAGCCATTATTATGTAACACTTAGCACTTGGATTATCTAGAATTTAAGTTTTTAATTTATAATTGAATATTATTATTAATATCGGGTGTAAATTACCTCGTCTAACTACTGGTTACACTATTACATTCACATAAAACGTAAACCCTGCGGCTCTGCAGTGGCGTTACATTCGAATTTCTGTTTGCTTCTCTACGACATTGTGTTCTCTCGCGTCAAGCAAAAGTCTCGAGGTCTTTGTTACAGAGTCAAACAGAAACTTGCGTGCCGCTATAAATAATTGGTGGAGGTAGTCTTTAACTTACAGGTTACTTTATCCTTTTTTTTTTAATTTTCGTACAATAATGTTCCTCTACGAGATTAGATGATACGCTATTTATTATCTCCCTAGTACATTGAGCTAGTTTTTATATTGTTTTTGCTTTTTTTGGTGTTCATTTCAAAAACTAAACGGTAATAATCACCTAAATGATGCTAATGGTTGCGAATCACAGGTATAAAAAAATATATTGAAAAGGTAAACTGACCTTTTTATCCAACACTACTCAATTCCATTAATTGTGATAGGACAGCCAGGTGCCTATACACTGCATAGCTAACGTATACGACCAGGTACAGATTTAGGATCTAAGTAGGTTTCGGATAAAGCTTACTTCAGGTTCGGTTTGACATTATATAGTTGTATAGTTCTCAAAATAACGAGGGATTTAAAGGCAATAAGTGTTTAAAATAATATGTAAAAATATCGTCTCAATCGTTGAATGCCCGCCTTCTTCTTTGGATGTTAATTTATAAAATCAACGCCACAATTAGGTCAATAAAAAGGCAATGCGGGCATCTATTACTAACGTAATGTACGTATAGTTACCGAATTGAAACATATATTGTACAAACGGATTATCGTTAAAATTACAATAAATAAATCCTAATTCAAGTTAACAACATTTTGGCATTTACCAAGATCATTAATTACTCTTAACACTAGTAAGTTAATAAACGAAATGAGAATTCAAGGTTCAGGAATTATGAAAATAAAATAAGAGCAGTCGCATGTGTAAAAAATGTATACGTACTTATAAAAGGCACATAGAAGAGAATCAAATATTAATGGAAGAAAATCACAACCATTAAATAAGGGGTTACGAAAGTTACAATAAAACTGAACATCCTACCTATGTTTCTGTTGAACTTCTATTCAAGCTATTTGGAAAATTTATGGAATTAATAATATTTTGTTTTTTTGTCATATTATTTATTTCGTTAATTCGTCGTATTTAAAAATAAAAAGAAAAGTGCCTACGTATGTTACGCATGCTCTTTTAGAACAATAAGGATTTAATAAAAGTTTAGAATTGAACATCAATTATGGCGTTTACTATTACCATATAAACAAGATATGTTATTTTGAGACCTACACATAATTAAGGACTAAACATAATTAAAGCAGTGTTCTTAAATAAATAAAATACGTACTCGTTTTCAGCGTTTAGACGTGTATTTGATCGAATTCGCTTTTTTCGTAGTGGCGGTTGTTGGCACAGTGATCGCGGGTTGGCTCGTCGTCGAGTGTCTCGATGCTGCTGCGGTCCGATGAAGTCAGGATCGAGTGGAGGACAGTCAATGACTTTCGCCTTGACTTAGGGGACTTGCCCCTAGACTTATGCTAGGAGGTTTTGCTTTGTTTCTTCCCAGACAGATAGCACTGGACACAAGTTGGATGCTCGATAGCCTTAGTAATAGATTCAGTTGACTTTGACACCACAATCCCCATTTTGATCGCCTTATCTTCTGCTTTGGCCAGTTGAGAATAATGCGTCATCCTATCGAGCGAGTTTGTTCCCAATCGGGCCAGTTTTTCTCCGCTCGATTTTGAAGATCGACGGCTCACATTGGGAGATTTATTGGGTGATCTATCGAAACTCGCCTGTGGCGTCCTCATTATTCCCTTTTTCGGCGCCGGTTTCGGAGACCGCGATCTGTCAACGCTGTTCTCACGGGATTTCATAATGCTGCCGCGCGGAGATCTCGAGCCATCGAAACTTTGCTGCGGGGAGCGAGATTTGTCGATGGAACCGCGCGGAGATTTGCATTGGTCGATACTGCCTCTGGGTGATCGATGAAGAGTTTTACTGTGCTTCAAACTGGATTTGTTGGGTGATTTGCAAACGATGACTTTGGTGACGCGATCTCGGTCCGGCGAAGTGTGGTCGATCGATCTGTTTGGTGACTTGTCTCTATTGATGCTGCTGCCGCTGCAGGACCGGATGACTTTTATCTTTTTCTCGGTGGAGCCTTTTCGTTCTGGAGATGATTTAAGGGAGTGGGACTCCTGCTTACCTAGTTCTTTGACCATGGTGGGCTGGTACTGGGTGGGTTGGTGCGAGGACTGGATAAGCTTGGCCTGACTGCTGGTGCTGCCTGCGCTCAGCGTCGACGTCGTGCTGCGAAGCGGAGATTGAATCACGTGAGGATGGTTGAAATGCGCAAAGTATTTAATGCCAGTAGTGACATATGTATGAGTAGAAAGCAGACCTACATAAATTTGGGTTAAGAGAATGGAGTGTAAACAGCCAATTCGAGTGTAGGTGATGTGTCGATGTGGTGCTGATGCTGACCCATACATATGCTGGTACCTTAACGTGAGATGGTTGGGTGTTCTGCCTAACCCTCGCTTGGGGGGCGGCTGCGGGTGCTCGTCCTCGCCTTCGGACTTGGAGTCGGGCTTGTCTTCGGGCGGCGGCGGCGGCGCGCGCTTCGGCACCTCTGCTCGGGCGGGACGGTTAGTATTAGTAGAAAACGTTTTGCCTTGGTTAAGCTATGGGCGGATAGGTAGTGAGTAGCAATCTAGCAATAGGACTAAGGAGAGTGCCATGTTAAGGTTTACCATTGTAATTTAATTTATGAGATTCAATAAGTACTCTTCTTTATTAGGCGGGTAATGCAAGTCATTCACATGCTAATTTTAGTCGTGTAAATATTCTCACGCTAAAAAATCGAGAGGAAGTCAAAGTGGCCCATGAATTAAAGTCCATAACTATATGGTGACTATGTAGGTATTGTTAAAAAAATAAGGAAAGCTCGTATCAGTAAATGGCAATATTCAAAAGGCTCACCGACGGCGTCGCCGAGCGTCTTGCTGCGATGCCGGAAGGCGGGCTCGTCCGCTAAAGCTGCCTGCGGAGGCTCGTCGGCATCCTGAGAATTCTCACGAGAGAGGTCACCGACCTGAAATCAAACAACGGAAAATTCAATGATGACTTGAAGAACTTGTAGGGAGTGCGAGAAGAGAAAACTTGAGATAAATGCAGAAAGGAGATAAAGAAACATTAGCATTTTAACAGAATCAATAAAATTATGATTTTGCATTCGTTATTACCTCTATGTTTCCGGCAGATAACCGCTGTCCAGATGTCTTCGGCTTTTTCGTCTTGCCAAGTGTTTGTGATCCTTGCATAACCTGGACCTGAAAGTAATTAATAGTTAAATGAATTAGAATTTAAGTACGCAAAATTTTATTACCACAATTTAAGCAAAGAAAGTCGCACTACAGAACAAATCCTTGCGGGACGACAGGTGCTCGGCAGTGGAAGCGATTTTGTGTTACCTGGTGTTTGGGCCGGTCGCGCTCGAGCGTGTGCGGCGCGCGCGGCGGCATGGGCGCGACGCGCATCGCCGGCAGCGCCATGTTGCGGACCGACTCGCGGATGATCTGCCGGATCGTCTTGAGGAACGCGTTCCGGAAATCTGCCGTACTGTTGGGAGGGAATAGGTATCATCAGTGCCATTGAAATAATGAGGGCAGAATGCACATATATTGGCCGCTAGAGGCGCTTGTGTCGCGTATGACTAAGGTATAGCATGACACAAATTAGAAGGCGCGCGGCGAACCACTTGAACCGTTTACGCAGTGTCCATTATTGCTTAATCCACGCGCCTTCTAAGTTGAATAAACCTGTACCTACATTACATGTGATATTTTACGCTACATTGGCAACATTGAGATCTCCGAGTAACATTGATATTATTGTAATTAATGACAGACTTTGACAATGATGAACTAAATACCACACAATGTAGTGGCGTGAACTTTTGAGCATGAACACGGCGGAATTATGATTATGAGAACTAAGATTTGTGTTCTTCTTTTTTGAATTAGTATGCTCTTTCACTAAGATAACCTATTACTTAATTCAACTTGGTTAACAACACGAGACAGTTTTTTTTTCAAACTGAATGAGAGAGCTTTGACTTGGAAGCAATGTTAGGTAATATTTTCCAAAAATACAGATAATACGACTTTCACTGAAAGTCAAAAACATTAACACTAGTAGTTAATGTTTTTGACTTTCGACTTAAAATCACAACTTCTCAAGAAACTTCCATGCCATCAGTTAATACGCAACTGCAATATTGACATAATCAAAGCTCAAAAGGAAAACAAAATATCTTTGCAAGTAAAATGACGAAAAACTTTGTTAAAGGATACGGCAGGCAAAGGGAAAATTTAACATTCCTACAAAGTTCAGGGAAACGGAAACGTCGTTTGTACTTTATCTCCCGCAACAACACTGACTTTAAATTATGCTATCTTTGAAATAACAATAGAATGTATAATCAGCGTATATTTTATACTAAAACAATAAGCGAAAGTAAGAGATCGGCTTTAAGGAAAACCATTGCTTTTTGAGCTGAGTGTACACTGCAACAATGTTAAAATGGCCCCAGATTTGAACATCGACCGGTAATATATCTCATATTACGCGCCGAGCAGTCAGTGAACGCGAGAGTCATTCCTTATAAATTACAGCCGGTTATCGGGTAAATTTTACGCGCGTTCAAATGTCGATCGACAAGGGATGACGACACACATAAATATCGCTAACATTGCCTTATTTCTTTTGCATGAAATTATTTAAGTGAAAAAAGTCATGAAATTATAAAAGTGACAATGTTTTACGGCAAATGTCATTTTTAGCTAACCTGTTAGACAGCACGTAGACTTTCTCGGATCGACGTTGAAGTTGACTCCGCAAGTGAATGAGCTCCCATAGAAAATGACTGTCCATGTCTTTTGCTGATGAGGCTCGAACTTGCACTTCCGTCACTGGGATGAGAACCTGGTATCGAATAATCTCAACCTCATTTGAATTGTTCTTCGAAGACACTCCCTAAAAGAAAAGGCATTATAACAGTAACAATCACTCATTACGTTGAATTCATAAAATCTTCGACTTAAACGCACCATTAACTTTTTCTTTTGTCTCAGTCTTTCTTTACAAAGGAAGACAACGGCTGATTTAAATACAAAGCACATAGCGTGTAATTCCAATCCTTTCTTAATTTTACCTAAAAAGTCTGAAATATTTAACCATTCTACACCCCCGTAATATAACAAATCACCTGAAAAAAAAGAACGATTAGAATTCGATATACGTCGACAAATCATTACAAAAGAAGGCAATGAAATTTACAAACCAGGACTTAGATCTATTGGTTGCTTGCAAGACTTTTGGTGTTGTCTAAACAAGTGATCAAATATAGCACCATATTCTTCATGTATTCGTTGCATCTCATTGATGTGTTCAGCAACTTTCTCCATGCCTTTCAAAGCCTCTGAAATATTTAAATCAAGTTCGTAAATAAGTATGTTGTTTGTAATATGTAAATGAGAAGCTCGAGACAATTGCGCGCTTACCCACTAAATGTAGATGTTCCTCGGAATTTGCATCAGTCAAATTTCTCAATTGCTGGAGCAGTAATGGATACTTAAGTATCCGTTGAATTGGTTTAATTAAGTAGGACTCCAAAGTTGACGAATGTTGTTGTTTTGGGTTCCTGGCAGCCAAGAATTCTTGTAACGCTTGATTGCCTTCATCTGTTTAATTAACGTCAAAAAAGTTAATGAAAGAAATTACTTTACAAATGAACACGATATTTTTAATGATCACAAAAGCACACTTACTCGGATGTAAAACTTTTTGTGCTTTACTGTGACTAGCGCAAAATGAGCTGTATAATTTGAAGTGATTTACGTAGTAGAGGAAAGCATTTCCCACGGCAAATAGTATATTCTGTAAACAACACATTATTATTAGAGGAGGTTCGTCTCATATTACTTAGTGAATAATTAATACTAAATTAGCGAGTTTGTAATAAACAGGCGCTCACCTTAAATTGGTTCGAAAATTCAAAGTGATGGAAGTTGGGTTCCGACTCAAGCGCTTCCTCTAAGTTTTGCAGGAACTGTCGCTGGAAGGTTACAATCTCCTGAATATTGCCGAACAACGCGTTGATCTCGGCGTTCGATAAAAAAGTCTCCCTCTTCAGTGGCTCCAAGTAATTCTCCAGTAAATTATTGAGATTCTGTAAGAAAGAAAGCGACGCTAAACCTCAGTTCACTGAGCTAATTAATTCGTTTTATGGGTTCAGACAACATTTTAGTGGAAGATTTGTAGTTAAATGACGCGCAGGTGCGACGGGCTTTGTCAAGTTTTAATACGTTTTGTAAATCCATTAAAACTTTTCGGCTTAATGAATATTTATGTCAGCAAACACAAGTTTGACACAATTTAAATTCATCGGTCGGTGGAATGATGTGTGTACGTACAATATGGTGATACTCGTTAGAAGGTATGCACACTTATAAGTTGAAGGTTGGCGGGCGAATATTAATGCGCGAGTTCGGCAAGTATCGGCGGCGCTGAGATAACAAATGGCAGCGGTATGCTAAGTTAACAAGTTCCAACTGAATTTTCGCGAAATGTCGCAAAATTGTCGATTGGGGGGGATGCTTTTATGAAACTGCTTATGAACGTGAATATTTTCTGTAACCTCCAGCAACTCTTATCGTTGACGTTTCGTCAAAAAAATCACAAAGAAGTTTTATAACAAATTTATGCATTGATTTTCGGTGTGATAATACAGCATTGTGTGCATAAATCCTAAAGTTTAGGTTCATATTGACAAACGATTCGAGTAGTAATTATTGTCAAAGGTTGGATAGCACAAACGGGCACCAGTACAATAGCTTGATGATTCTTTGTTTTTCGTGTGTAGCAAATAAAAAAACCCCTTTTTATTCCGAGCACCGAGGATTCCGAAGGCTTTACATCCATAATCATTCTTTCAGCCAACTCGTAGCCAATCAAACCCTTTGTGCGGGATCTATTCTACCCCTTATTTAAACTAGCGATCCGGGGCATTGTTCATTCTTCGCCGGTGCACGTGTGAGATCACTGTTCATAGTGATGTGTGTCATTGTTAGCATATTCATGCACCTAAGTCTTGTTAAAACAAAGCTCGGCTTTGGGGGGGAAATAGGGTGACGAATATCATTACCTATGCTAACAATGTTAACCCGTGAAGGTGTTCATGTTTTTCTGTATATTATTTATGGGATAAGGAGATAGTATACTACTGTAAAATAAATGAAGATAGTCTCGACTAAATAAACTATTTTTTAGTAAGGTTTTTAGTAAAATATAAAAATATAACCGAATCCCTAGAAAAGTACCTACAATAAGAATCCTCAAATATCTGTTTGATTCAGCAATTCGACTTCATATTACACACGCACCAAACAGTGCCACTGGCCTTATACAACTTAGTCAGACATCTAATACTTAGACATCTAATTGAGGGTTACAGTGCATACCAAAGTTCGAGGTGAACTGTCAAAATGCGTTGAACGGACGCTGAACTGTCAAAATGCGTTTAACGGACGCCGAGAGTTAATCTAACTGTCGACAACCGGACACCCGACGCACCGTTTTGGAGTTTCCGACCCCGCTCAAATTTTTGCTTGCGAAAACAAATTGTAAATTGCATGATTTAACCGCGAAACGGACCAATAACATTTTCAAATTTGTACTTTTAAATTATGTAGATACTTTTTTAATTCGTAGCTTCCACTTGCAACCCTTTATTGTGATTGTACAACTTTTTTTTTTACTTCTCTTGCTCGTAAAGTTGTACTTTAGGCTGACAGAAGGCTGCATAAAATTGAATTTTAGGCTCTAGAGCATAAAGTAAAATCTTCGTCTAAGACTAAGGAGATGAGGGCATACAGCCTCATACACTTTTAAGCTTCATATAATCTTATACATGAAACATGCTTTTTCTTGTGATTTATTCTTTATATTCTCTATTTTAAAATATTAGTATGGATTATCAAATTAATAATTAAAAATTTAACGACGAAAAGATGTGTGTATTAATGAAAATCAAACAAAAAAAACATAACCATGGCATTACACGGGGCGTGACTTAAGTCAAACGTCACATTGCTGAAAATTAAAAAAGAAAAATGAAATGGCGGAAATTCATTCTTTGTTCTGAATTGGTAAAAATTGGTGCGTTGAGATTTTTCCATTTTAATTTCTTTCAATTTCGTTAATTCTAATTTCAAAGATGTCTCATCATCGAGTAGTGATGATGAAATAGTGCTTTCACCGAATAATACTACGATGGAGAGAAACGCTAAAAACTTAGTTGAAAATATATTGCCACAAAATCCAAGCCATTTGCGGAATGTGTTATTTTTAATAATATTTAATTTCCTCGCAGTCGTAGTGAAAAGCAGAGTGTAAGACATGAGCATAAAACCCATTTTCCCCTTGACTTACTATACACCCTCGCCTCTCGGCTCGGGTGTATATCTGTAAATCTCGGGTAAAATGGCTTGTTTTATGCTCTTGTTGTACAATCTACTATTAATGCACAATCCGTTGAGTCATAGGCATACCCACTTTATTTGAGTACTGTGAATATTGTCTATTCTAAAATTTTTACTTTCATGAGGAGTGTCTTCCATGTTTAGGTACCTACTTGAAACTTTAGTAGATGAAGCAACAGTCAAGTAGATAGCCGTTGCGAGTTGCCGCCGTGTGTTAGAATGTCTCCCATTGAAATTCATATTGCGGGAGGTAGAGTGCTGGCTGTCATCTTACTGATATTGTCGTCTTCATTCGGTGCTCGGAATTCTACTACCTAAATCTTACCTTGACACGTTTTCATTTTTTTCCGTAGTTTGTCCGACAGATCGGTATCTTTTTCGTATCCATCAGTTTCGCAGTTCGATGACATCCGAGAAATGGTGTAATGGTCGTCGTTTTATCGGTAACATCGTCGCCATCAGGTTCAAGTCAAGTAGGTACATAGTCAAATGCCCTATCTTTTAAAAGAAGAATTAACAATACCTTGACATAAGCCGTGTTCTGTATCAACCAGTTCCGACAGCACCTTCCGCAGTTTGTCAGCGTCCGACAGATAGCGCGACGCCGTTCCAGCGCCGGCTGCGCCAGCCACCCTTATTCGGCCAAATCATGGCCATCAGGTTTAAGTACCTAGTCAAATAGTCTATCTTTTTGTTTTTAAGGGGAAATAATACCTTAACATAAGCGCGTTCCGTATCCACCAGTTTCGACAGCACCTTCCGCAGGTTGTCAGTGT
>CAXARK010000509.1:0-21432 GCA_963971205.1 Aethes cnicana
AGCCGGCGCAGACGTCGTCGCGCGACCACGTGAAGCTGGAGCCCGACCCGCTGGACGCGCTGGCGGCGGCGCTGGGCGCGCGGCTGGGGCTGCGCCGCGTGGGCTGGCTCTTCACCGACCTGCTGCCCGGCGCCGCGCCGGGGCAGGTGGCGTGCACCCGGTGCGGCTCCCACCTCCCACCCCGCGTCGGCGGCGGCCCGCGCGAGGCGGCCCGCGTGCTGACGTGTGTGTTGTTGTTGCAGCGGCGTGGACACGCACTTCCTGTCGGCGCAGGAGTGCATCATGGCGGCGCACCTGCAGAACCTGCACCCGCACGCGTGCCGCCACGCCGCCGCCGGCCACTACGGCTCCAAGTTCGTCACCGTGTGCGTCACGGGTCAGTGCCGCCGTTCGCCCGCAGATTCACCAGTTGGCGCCGCCGCTGTCGTGAGGTGTCGGCTGTCGATGTCACAGAATGACATTCCGTATAGCAGATTCTGTTTGACTTTTCGAAAATCGCAATGTTGCCAATTTACGTATCATATGGCACATAATCGATTTTTGATCGTGTGAATTGATAAACGCCGGCTGCGCCAACGAAAAAACATGCCGCAATGGTCTTCATGGCGATGACTACGACGACTACGGCCACTACGACGGCTGCAGTGACTACGACCACTACGACGACGACGGCCACTACGACGACTACAGTGACTACGACCACTACGACGACGACGGCCACTACGATGACTACGGCCACTACGACGACTACAGTGACTACGACGACTACAGTGACTACGACGACTACAGTGACTACGACGACTACAGTGACTACGACGACTACAGTGACTACGGCCACTACGACGACTACAGTGACTACGACGACTACAGTGACTACGGCCACTACGACGACTACAGTGACTACGGCCACTACGACGACTACAGTGACTACGACCACTACAGTGACTACGACGACTACGGCCACTACGACGACTATGGCCACTACGACGACTACAGTGACTACGACCACTACGACAACTACGGCTACTACGACCACTACGACTACTACGGCTACTACGACGACTACAGTGACTACGACGACTACAGTGACTACGACGACTACGGCCACTACGACGACTACAGTGACTACGACCACTACGGCCACTACGACGACTACGGCCACTACGACGACTACAGTGACTACGACTACTACGGCCACTACGACGACTACAGTGACTACGACCACTACGACGACTACAGTGACTACGACCACTACGGCCACTACGACGACTACAGTGACTACGACCACTACGACTACTACGGCCACTACGACGACTACAGTGACTACGACGACTACAGTGACTACGACCACTACGACGACGAAGTTTATGCTCGCGACTTCGTCTCGGGTAGTCTTAGAATTAGCGTACTCGATGATATTTATAGAAGTATTGAAATATTTGGTTTGACCCGATAAAAAGTAAAAACCAGTTCCCGTGGGAATATCGGGATAAAAATCTTTTATTTCCAGGGGTTTTTTATGACGTTATCACGTTAAATAATTGTCCGTAAACCGACTTTATAGACAATCGATTTTCTGTTTTCATGTTGTATTCTTCACACAACACATTTTCCATTTTCTTTGTATAGTTAAGTAGATAAGTCTGATAATCAAACTGACGCGTGAGATATTGGGCGGCAGTTTGTTGCCATTATAAGTCCTTGTTTTAGTAGTAAAGAAATATTGTTGATCACAATATTTTCGCGGTGCAGGGGACAGCTCAAACCAGATTCACCTGGAGGGCTACCAGGTGTCGGTGCAGGCGCAGGCGCTGCAGAAGGCGGACTTACTGCTGCCGACGAAGGACGCGCCGGACCTGGGCTACGTGCGGGACCCCGCGCCCAGCCACTACGTGCCCGACGTCTACTACACGGTACTCTTTAGGGTCGGATTGAATCACAAGGTTTTTTAATTCGACTTTCTGAATGGAAATACCTTAAAAAGTACTTTTAAAATTTTCATTTTCAGTTTTCGCGCTAAAAAGCTAGCCGCCATGTTAGCTTGGTCTGTGACGTCACTAGGATAGTAAATAAGTATATAGTAACTATATAAGTCAAGTCTGTGTAACGCTTTTTTACAGCAGAAGTGACGTCACAGCAGCTAACAATACCTACCGTTTTGGGACAGATTAATAATCAACATTTTATAAATGTAATAATAAAATTATTTATGCATTTTTATGATTAAAAGTCGACGTTTTGGGTAGCATTTTTTTGTAATCTATCATAAATCGCTAGTTCCCGATTTTTCCTTGAACGGTGTCTAATACCCTATTGGAGCCGCTTCTCGTTGAAAGTGCAACAAGTGTGTGTATTCCAGGAGCGCGACGCGTACGGCAACGAGGTGCAGACGTCGGCGCGGCGCGTGCCCGCCGCATACCTGCTCGTCGACGTGCCGGTGGGGGAGGCGGCGGCGCCCGCCCCCTCCTCCTCCCCCTCCCCGGCCTCCCCCACCCCCGCCCCCGCCGCCTTCCCCCCCGCGCACCGCGCGCTGCCCGCGCACCTGCAGACGCTGCCCGCGCTGCACGCCGCGCTCGCGCACCCCGCGCGCAGCTTCCTCGAGGTACCCCACTCTACATCACACATTCCTTCCGAGATGCGGCACACATGTCGAGGGACTCGCCCGTCTACGTTTATCATTTTCTGTTCCAGACGATGTCAGATTTCCACACCCTGCTATACGTAGCGAGCAACGAAGCGTTGCCGATCGATCTGGACACCCTGGACCCGCTGCTTCAGGCGGTTAAAGCTCGAGACGCCCTCGCGGCGGAGCGCTGGCGAGCGGAGACCCCGGCCTGGGCCACGCTGGAGCACCTCGCCGCCGCCGCCGGGCCCGGCCGCGCGCCGTGAGTACACACACACACACACACACACCCCGGCCTGGGCCACGCTGGAGCACCTCGCCGCCGCCGCCGGGCCCGGCCGCGCGCCGTGAGTACACACACACACACACACCCCGGCCTGGGCCACGCTGGAGCACCTCGCCGCCGCCGCCGGGCCCGGCCGCGCGCCGTGAGTACACACACACACACACACACACCCCGGCCTGGGCCACGCTGGAGCACCTCGCCGCCGCCGCCGGGCCCGGCCGCGCGCCGTGAGTACACACACACACACACACCCGGCCTGGGCCACGCTGGAGCACCTCGCCGCCGCCGCCGGGCCCGGCCGCGCGCCGTGAGTACACACACACACACACCCCGGCCTGGGCCACGCTGGAGCACCTCGCCGCCGCCGCCGGGCCCGGCCGCGCGCCGTGAGTACACACACACACACACACACACCCCGGCCTGGGCCACGCTGGAGCACCTCGCCGCCGCCGCCGGGCCCGGCCGCGCGCCGTGAGTACACACACACACACACACACCCCGGCCTGGGCCACGCTGGAGCACCTCGCCGCCGCCGCCGGGCCCGGCCGCGCGCCGTGAGTACACACACACACACACACCCCGGCCTGGGCCACGCTGGAGCACCTCGCCGCCGCCGCCGGGCCCGGCCGCGCGCCGTGAGTACACACACACACACACACACACCCGGCCTGGGCCACGCTGGAGCACCTCGCCGCCGCCGCCGGGCCCGGCCGCGCGCCGTGAGTACACACACACACACACACACCCCGGCCTGGGCCACGCTGGAGCACCTCGCCGCCGCCGCCGGGCCCGGCCGCGCGCCGTGAGTACACACACACACACACACACACCCCGGCCTGGGCCACGCTGGAGCACCTCGCCGCCGCCGCCGGGCCCGGCCGCGCGCCGTGAGTACACACACACACACACACACACACCCCGGCCTGGGCCACGCTGGAGCACCTCGCCGCCGCCGCCGGGCCCGGCCGCGCGCCGTGAGTACACACACACACACACACACACACACCCCGGCCTGGGCCACGCTGGAGCACCTCGCCGCCGCCGCCGGGCCCGGCCGCGCGCCGTGAGTACACACACACACACACACCCCGGCCTGGGCCACGCTGGAGCACCTCGCCGCCGCCGCCGGGCCCGGCCGCGCGCCGTGAGTACACACACACACACACCGGTCGACCACGCCGTGAGTACACACTGACGTCTGTCTATCTGTTGCAGCGCGGGGCCGGGAGCGGACGAGGACGACGTGTGGACGTGCCAGCTGTGCACCTTCCACAACTCTGCGCGGCGCGACGCGTGCGAGATGTGCGCCATGCCGCGGTGAGTGCGAGACGTGCGCCATGCCGCGGTGAGTGCGAGACGTGCGCCATGCCGCGGTGAGTGCGAGACGTGCGCCATGCCGCGGTGAGTGCGAGATGTGCGCCATGCCGCGGTGAGTGCGAGACGTGCGCCATGCCGCGGTGAGTGCGAGACGTGCGCCATGCCGCGGTGAGTGCGAGACGTGCGCCATGCCGCGGTGAGTGCGAGACGTGCGCCATGCCGCGGTGAGTGCGAGATGTGCGCCATGCCGCGGTGAGTGCGAGACGTGCGCCATGCCGCGGTGAGTGCGAGACGTGCGCCATGCCGCGGTGAGTGCGAGACGTGCGCCATGCCGCGGTGAGTGCGAGACGTGCGCCATGCCGCGGTGAGTGCGAGACGTGCGCCATGCCGCGGTGAGTGCGAGACGTGCGCCATGCCGCGGTGAGTGCGAGACGTGCGCCATGCCGCGGTGAGTGCGAGATGTGCGCCATGCCGCGGTGAGTGCGAGACGTGCGCCATGCCGCGGTGAGTGCGAGACGTGCGCCATGCCGCGGTGAGTGCGAGACGTGCGCCATGCCGCGGTGAGTGCGAGACGTGCGCCATGCCGCGGTGAGTGCGAGACGTGCGCCATGCCGCGGTGAGTGCGAGACGTGCGCCATGCCGCGGTGAGTGCGAGCGGCCCGACTGTTCCTCCTTCAATCTTCAATAACGACTGGGGGTTGGACGAAGCTCTGAACAATAGAACAACAACCTTATTTCAAAGAATGTATTTTTCATTTTCATCCTCCGCAGAATCTTAAACTGTCGTTACCAAATCTAGCGATCCTCGGAAACACTTCTTGAGCATCAGAGTGATTCATTCATGGAACAAGCTGCCAGAAGACGTAATTTCAGCACAGAGCATTAACCAGTTCAAGAACAGACTTGACCAATTCTTAAACGAGTTAAGAAATACTTAGATAGGTAGAGAAAAACTGGGATACAGGTGATGCCTACACCTATGGCTTCCAAAACAGACGTCTCAATAGCTGGGCCCGTTTACTAAGACTGCTGTAGCCGAGGGTATAGGTGGCGATAAACTGCAGTCACACAGCAACGCCTACAAGAATTGGTGTCTGCGAAGGGGTCTAAAATTTATTTGGTAACAATGATAATTCAGTACTTACAGCCGTGACAGCAATACAGGCCTCTGTTGGCAAGCGCTCAAGGGCCGTGAAGGGTGTGTATCTGTAGTGTGTAAAGTGTAGGTCTGAATTCCCTTCACCGGCCTGCTCGTTCCGCCGGGCCGCCAAGAGTTTTCGCACGCAAACAACCGCGCTCCCAAAGGATTACACAAAATGTCAAGTAACTAATCACAATTCAAGCTTTCTACACTCAAAACGCTCGTACGCGTTGTAGATTACAATTTATATCTCAAATATCTCAATAAACCACGCAGCGTCTCAAAAGGTTATTCTTACAAGTTTTTACAATGACAATATATATGACGTCTGTCAAAATAGTACCTCAAAAAGCCACAGCTTCGCTAGTATCTATCAAGGGCTGCGTTCCGAATCGCGCTCAGTATTCGGTTCCGAACAATCCCCCGCTCCAGTCAGATCCATTCTGACTGCTAATAAATGGGGAGGCGGGCTAGGCTCGCCACCGCTCGTTTCAAAACCGAATCTCCGACCATGACCTCAGCAACTCTGGGAATCCCGTCAGGCCCATAGAACAACTCTACAATGCGTCCACGACGCCAATACAAGGGCAACAAATTTGATTCCTTAACCAGAACAAGATCTCCAACTTTGGGAGGATCAGTTTTGTCGGTCCACTTAACGCGCTGCTGCAGAATATGCAAATATTCCAGCGACCAACGATGCCAGAAACTCTGAGTCATCTGCTGGAGCAATTCAAAACGGCTCAAACGTGATGATTTTACTTCCCTGATGGGATATTCAGGCAGGGCGTTAAGGGGCCGACCAATCAAAAAGTGACCAGGAGTCAATGCTTCCAGGTCATTTGGGTCTGACGAGATTGGGCAGAGAGGTCGCGAGTTGAGGACGGCCTCAATTTTGCAAAATACCGTTGCAAGTTCCTCGAACGTTAATATCGTTTCGCCAATAACTCGTCGGAGATGCGTCTTTGTAACCTTTACAACGGCCTCAAAAATTCCACCCCAATGGGGGCAAGCTGGGGGGTCAAATTGCCACCTAATGCCCATTCGGGACATTGCAATCCTCAAAATATCCTTATGACTATTCAAATAGTTACAAACTTCGTTCAAATAACGATCAGTGCCCTTATAATTAGTGCCGTTATCAGAGCGGATCAAGGACGGTAGTCCCCGGCGAGATACAAATCTACCTAGCGTCGCAAGAAATGCTTCCGTGCTGAGGGCACTTACCAGTTCCAAGTGAACTGCTTTGGTGGCCAGGCAGACAAACACACACAAATATGCCTTGACAGACCGAGCGTTGCGAAGCTGAGAGGTCTTCACCAAAAAGGGGCCAGCAAAATCGGTACCCACGCACGCAAATGGCCGACTCTCCGAGACTCTGTCGGACGGCAAATCACCCATCATCGGCTGTGTGGGTGCGGCCTTCAACCGATAGCACGGCATGCACTTAAAAATGACGCCACGAATAGTGCGTCTGGCCGACAAGATCCAAAATTCACGCTGCAAAATGGCTAGAAGGGTATGGCAGCCTGCGTGAGCGTTAGCAATGTGTCGATCTGACACCAACAAATTCACAAAGGCTCCTCCTTTAGGGAGCAACAAGGGGTGGCGAGCCCCATACGGCAAATTCGAGTTTCGAAGTCGTCCACCGACTCGAAGCAGACCCGACTCGTCCAGGAATGGATTCAAACGAGCAAGGGGACCCTTCACAGGCGTTCCTCTTTTCAGGGATTCAATAGTCGGTTCAAAGTGCTCTGTTTGCACTACACGAACCCAAAACATCAAGGCCTCTTGGCGTTCCAAGGGCGACAAAACTGACGTCAAGTCCTTATTCAGTGGGTTCCGTCCGTTGCGTATGAAACGCCGGATCCAACCGGTAACCCCAATCAATTTTGACAGAGAGCTATATCTGTCCAACAACAGATTCAAATTGTACGCAGGTTGCGTCTCCACAACGCCAACACGCAAGCCTGGTAATTCCTCTGGAGAGGAGAACCGATTCTGGGGCCAGGACGCCTCCGGGTGCGTCAACCAATCTGGTCCCCACCAAAGAGAATGGTTCACAAGCGCAGGAGCCTCGCAGCCTCGCGAAGCGCAGTCCGCGGGATTCAATTCTCCTGGCACATGTCTCCAGATCAGCGGGGTCTCAGAGCTCTGGATCTGTGAGACTCGATTCGCAACAAAGACCTCCAAGTTATGTAGCGAGGTGCGAAGCCAACAAAGAACGATCTCACTATCAGTCCACGCAAATACTTCCGAGATCTCAACGGTACAACCCAAAGTACCACAAACATGATTGAGAAGCCTAGTAAGGAGGGCTGCTCCCGACAGTTCCAACTTAGGAATCGTCAACCTAGTCCGAATAGGGGCCACCTTACTTTTGGCCATCACCAAATGAACTCCCACGTGACCGGATGAACTAACAGTCCGCAAAAATACCACGGCCGCATATCCTCGTTCGGATGCGTCACAGAAACCGTGGAGACTGACTCGACACTTGCCAGCCGGCAAAAATAATCTAGGCAAGAGAATCCGGTTCACGTCCGGAAGTGAGGACACAAACGAACACCATTCTCTCAACAACTCTCCCTGGAGAGGTTCGTCCCAAGGCACTTCCGCAATCCAAAGCTTCTGCAAAAAGCACTTAGCCAGAAAAATGACTGGTGTGATCCATCCATTGGGATCGAAGGTCCGAGCAGTAGTCGACAAGACCGAGCGTTTCGTCCAGTTCTTCGGGAAGTCCAACTCCACCTGATAAGTGAAGTCATCCTGGACGGGCTGGTACTGTATACCAAGGACCGCAATCAAGTTAGGGTTGTCAGCATCTTCAAACAGGAGAGGGTCCTGTTGATGTTCCACTGGAAGATCACACAATAAGTCGGGGCAATTTGACAACCACTTACGCAATTCGTAACCTCCCGACTTTAGGATTGCAATCAACTCGTCCCGCAAAATCAAAGCCTCCGCGACGGTAGAGGCCCCAGTGCAGACGTCATCGACGTACACCGAATCTCCCAAGATGGCCGCCGCCCGGGGATAGTTCAATCGCTCACGATGAGCCAATTCCAACAACGTTCGAATAGCAATGTAGGGACTAGACTTAAGTCCGTACGTGGTAGTGTTCAACTCGTACACTTGCATCGGATCACAAGATCGCTCACGCCACAAGATCAATTTGTACCGCCGGTCATCTCGGTGCACCACCGATTGTCTGAACATCATTCGGATGTCAGCCACAAAGACAATTTGATGACGGCGGAAGTTGGTGAGAATATCCGAGATGTCCCTATGCAGTTTGGGACCGGAATGCAAACACTGGTTCAAAGAAACCCCATTCGAAGTAGGGGCCGAGCCGTCAAAAACTACTCTTATCTTCCCACCGGGAGTCTTCAAAACCGCGTGGTGAGGCAAGAAGTAGTGCTCGAGCGAGCGCCAATCAATGTCGGAAGGGGACATATGTCCCAAATCCTCATACTCGCGCATAAAGTCAATGTACTTAGTACGAAAGTCCGGATCCCTCTTCATTCGGCGTTCCATAGACAACAACCTTTTTTCTGCCAAGGCATGAGACTGACCGAGAGGAGGGCGTGCAGCCCTGAAAGGCAACCGAGTGACAAAACGACCATCAGCGCGGCGACCAGTATTATTCTGGTACGACAATTCACACTCTTCTTCCGCCGGGTCGACTCTGGGAGCCTTGGGGGGCTCTTCAACCTCCCAGAAACGCTGGACTGCGTCAGAGAGTGAGAGCCCTATTGCAACAGTTTGGTCTTCAACCCGTGGGACAGTACCCCTCAACACGGGACCACAAAAACTATATCCAAAAATAGTGCGTAACGCAATTAACCCGTACGGTTGCAAAACCCGCTTTTCCCCGGACAAAATCAAACCCAACACGTCTACTCCCAGGAGTAGGTCTACGGGTCCAGGTACAAACCACTGAGGGTCAGCGGGAGTCAAATCCGACGTCAAATTTACCACAGCAGGGGAGATAGTCACCTGCGGGTTTCTGCCCAAAATATCATTCAGAATGACCGCCTTGGCCACAATGGACGGCCCACAATTTACAGGCGAAAAACAAACCTTGACTTCACCCTTTGGTCCTTCCACCTGAAGGCCACCAATGCCGTGGATCACTACAGGGTGAGGTCTACATGGGAGGCCCAATCTCTCCACCAAATAAGAGGACGCAAGACAACCCTGGGCACCCGAATCCAAAAGGGCACGTACAAACAGGGAGTCGCCCTTCGGGCCCCAGACCCTGACACAAACAGTCGGCAGAAGAACTGTCTCAGGTTGGGCGGCGGTGGTGGGAGAGAGGGCGGCAACTACCTATTGGGGGGCATCGCGTGATGGCGATGTCCGATACGAGTGGAGGTAGTGCTCCACTGGTACCTCATGGCGTCTGCTCGGCAATCCTCGGCTCGGCGCGTAGTAGGCGCTACTGCGACCGAACTGGGGCGGGCGGCGTTCCAAACGCGGTCTCTCGCACAGCGGTGGGGAGAACCGCGGAGGCGTGGTGCGGCGCTGAACCGCTGCAAACCTCTCCTGCTGTTGAGGAGAGGGGGGAGGGGTTCCCCCGCCCGTGGGCGGCAAGCCCTGACGAGACTCCCTTTGGGGGTGGTGGGGATGCGGGCCCCCGCCCGTGGGGGAATTCCACCCCGCATCATCAACCCGAACACCACCATTCCTATTGGCACACAAAACCGGGTGGTGCTTCCCCTGGCAGTTCGGGCACGGCTCTGGCCGTGAACAGTCCCGCTGTAGATGCTGCCCCAAGCAGGAGTAGCACCACCGGCGATCATTCGCAATGCCTCGTCGATCTTTCACCTTCCTATTGAGGAATTGAGGACACGCAGAAACAAAATGGCCGTCAGCATTACAATATACGCAACGAGGGCCCTGGGCCGTTGCGTATCTGAGGGTTGGGCGGCGTGGCTCAACCACCCCTCGAGGGGGGGGGCGAGCGACAACACGACGCTGTTCTGGAGGAGGCCGCGCTGGGGCCGGGGACGGGCCTTCAACGCCAGCATTGTCCAACAAGCGGCACTCCTCTTCCAAAAACGCCAACAAATCTGCAAATGGCGGCAACTGCGTGGCACTGTCACCACCATGTTTTTGCTCAAAACGGACTTTCAAGTCTGTAGGCAAACGCGACAAAACAATGTGCAACAACATAAAGGACCATTCATCGATAGGCAGACCGAGCCGCCGCAAAGCATTCAATGCCACCACCATGGGGTTGACCAAGTCCACTCTCAAAGTGGCAACCCTATGGACGTAGGGCAACGACAACAGCTGTGCAACATGGGTATCTGCCAACCGCCTAATGTTGGCATACCGCTTCACCAATAGTTCCTTGGCAGTGGGGTAGTTTTGGTCGGTGACCGCCAAATGTGAGACAAGACCGAGGGCCTCTCCCTTTAATGTGGAGAACAGGTAGGCCAACTTCTGACTCGGTGCCAAGTCCGTCCTAGCATCTACCAGACTGGTGAATAAGTCATGGTAGGCGGTCCAACCTTTCAAATCCCCATCAAAATGTGGCAAGTCAAGAGTAGGTAAACGCCCCAAAAGAGCCATGGGTGGAGGTGTTCTGGTTTCCTCAGTCAATGCACCCCGCTCTACCCTGCTGGCGGCTTGGGCAATACTGTCCGTCAAATCATAAAACTGTGTGATGTCGGCCTCCACACAGTCATCCAGCTTTGGATCCTCGGTGTCCAAAAGCTCCGTATAGCAACTTTGTACAATTTTGCTCCGCTCCGTCAACTCTGCCGATCTTCGGAGCAAAGCATCAAAACGATCTGGTCGATCTATCAACGCAGCAGCTGAAGCCGCCCATCTCAACTCCGCTTTGATTCGGGCAACTAATTTTGACATACTTGTCCAAAACAACAAACAAAGCAAAAGGTATATAATTAAATTTAAATTCTATTGTTCAACAATCTAAACCACAAAAAAGAATTAAATTTAAATTATTTTGTCAGCAACGGAACCCTGCAAAGTTGCCTGCAGATCCCTAAATCAATTGCTATTACAGTGAGAACCTACAACAATTAACAATATTAGTTCAAAACTATAATTGATTTAAACTATAATTTAAATTATATTAATTAGTACAGAACCCTATTTTAATATAAAATTAACTAGGAATCCCCAAATTCAACTAAAATACATTTACAATACAAAGGTGTCTATTAATAGCAAAGGCCAAACCAATTCAATCAACTGGAGCAACTACTTCCATATGCACGAAACTACCCTGTTTTTTCATATGTATCAACTACCTACCAAATTTGACTTTTATCAATTTACATTAAAATTCACAAAAATAGGTGAGATTATATCTCCTCAACAATCTTTAGTGCAAACTAGTTACTTAACATAGAAATATCAATCAATTTTCAACAATGATTTACCAATTTTCTATCTTTGCCCGTAGCAACCCGAAGATCAAAAAATAGATTTATCCAACAAAAGGTAAATTTAATGAACTGATTCCAACTGTGTGGGTTTATACCCATCAAACACAGTGGACTTGACTCTAAACAAGACTTCTAGACACCGTCGTGTAACAGGCAAAACCAAAAATTACTAATTAAATGCCCTGTTCTACGACTCGTGTGGATCTCAAAAACCCACGCTGTGCTACCAAAATTGATGCCTACACCTATGGCTTCCAAAACAGACGTCTCAATAGCTGGGCCCGTTTACTAAGACTGCTGTAGCCGAGGGTATAGGTGGCGATAAACTGCAGTCACACAGCAACGCCTACAAGAATTGGTGTCTGCGAAGGGGTCTAAAATTTATTTGGTAACAATGATAATTCAGTACTTACAGCCGTGACAGCAATACAGGCCTCTGTTGGCAAGCGCCCAAGGGCCGTGAAGGGTGTGTATCTGTAGTGTGTAAAGTGTAGGTCTGAATTCCCTTCACCGGCCTGCTCGTTCCGCCGGGCCGCCAAGAGTTTTCGCACGCAAACAACCGCGCTCCCAAAGGATTACACAAAATGTCAAGTAACTAATCACAATTCAAGCTTTCTACACTCAAAACGCTCGTACGCGTTGTAGATTACAATTTATATCTCAAATATCTCAATAAACCACGCAGCGTCTCAAAAGGTTATTCTTACAAGTTTTTACAATGACAATATATATGACGTCTGTCAAAATAGTACCTCAAAAAGCCACAGCTTCGCTAGTATCTATCAAGGGCTGCGTTCCGAATCGCGCTCAGTATTCGGTTCCGAACAACAGGCATTTATCAGTTGGTAATATGGTTAATATAATATAATAACAAATGGTATCTAAATCGATTCAGTGAGCGTCGATGTTTTAAGCATGTAAAGGAAGGTCGAGCCACTTCTCCTCTATTTTTACTACTACTACTTCAGCCTATTTGCGTCCCACTGCTGGGCACAGGCCTCTCATCAAGAGAGGGTTTGGGCTATAGTTCCCACGCGGGCCCAGTGCGGATTGGGAACTTCACACCATCTTTGAATTACTTCGCAGATGCGTGCAAATTTCCTCACGATGTTTTACTTCACCGAAAAGCTCAGTGGTAAATTCAAATTGAATTTCGCACATAAGTAAACTTAGAGGTGCGAGCCGGAATCAAACCCCCGAGCATGTGAGGCGGTAGGTCGAACCCCGAGGCCACCACGGCTGGTCACTCTTTTTAAACGAAGTCAATGGGGACTATCGTTTCTTTGTTCACCAGTTGGCGCCACTGTTGACTAAGGTCCAGAGGCATAGCTGTCAAACGCGACTTTATAAGATCGGCGCCGAAACAAAGTTTTCAATCTTGAATCTCGTTAAGATTATTAATTATAAATAACTATCATCATATCGAGTAGCTATGCCGCAATGTTTTGCAGTTCCGTTTTGTTTGGTTTTTTCTTATAAGCGTTTTAAATTCATAGCCAAATAATCCATATTTGCGATAATTTCATGAAGGAGATCACTTTTTCAACAGGTAAATTAAATAAATTGTGATTTATATCACGAAGCCCGCCAAAACCAGTGAAAACTGAATGTTATTGGACCTCACGTGACACTAGCGCCTCTAGTGGCAAATTCACACGCGATAGCCCCCATTCAATAGCAATCTATGTTGTTATTATGACCTTGCTGTGCACACATTGGTTAGGGTTATAGTCTAGTTCAGTACTTTTAATTTTCAATTTATTATACCTAAATATGATTGTAACCTGTTTTGTGAGCCTAATAAATAAATAAATAAAATAAAAATCTAAAGTGACATAATTTAGCAGTGGAACGTATAACGTGACTTGACCGTGACGTTGTCTGTTGCAGGGGGAACGCGATGTAACGCTGCGGACAGCGCCGCCCCTTTTATACATATATGCGACGGACAGAAAACACGAAATACAAAGTGCATTTGTACACTAATTCCTTTTATTCTTTCATTTCATCCCATCCCTTTTCTTATCGTCTACACTACTTCAGCCTATTTGCGTCCCACTGGGGCACAGGCCTCCTCTCATCACGAGAGGGTTTGGGCTATAGTCCCCACGCGGGCCCAGTGCGGATTGGGGACTTCACACACATCTTTGAATTACTTCGCAGATGCGTGCAGGTTTCATCGCGATGTTTTCCTTCACCGAAAAGCTCAGTGGTAAATTCAAATTGAATTTCGCACCTAAGTAAACTTAGAGGTGCGAGCCGGAATCGAACCGCCGACCCTCTGCATGTATGCTTCTTGTCGTCTACACACATAGGTACTAATTTTGGTGCAGCGAGAGACTTTAAGGGCCTTATCACACTTGCGATTCGTGAGCGAGTTTTGTATGGAGGCGAACACGCCGCGAGTTCGCCGCGTACGAGTTTTGTATTGAAAATGTACATAAAAATATAGTAATACTGACCCCGCGGACTTTGTACCGCCTTAGTTTTTTTTTTGGGTTGAGTATGAAAAATAGCTTACGTTCTATTCTCAGACCTATACTGAACATACACATTCATAAGAATCGGTCGAGCCGTTTCGGAGGAGTTTGGTTACAAAACTGACACGAGAATTTTATATATTAGATGTCAGCAGCACTGGTGGTGACCTATTGTGCTCATGATCGACCCTGTCCGAAGTGTTGAGATATTCAAAACGTACAGTAAATATGCTTAGATCAGTAAAAAAAAAAACAGTAATGAATTTCTATTTCAATAATTCATATGAGACCGTAGATGATGTGATCAATTTGTTATTCATTGAGTCTTATCACACACCACTGCAGCCTATTTACGTCTTGGGGACTTCACACACATCCTTGAATTACTTCGCAAATGCGTGTAGGTTTCTTCACCGAAAAGCTCAGTGATAAATTATTTGAATTTTGAGATCCGGATTCGAATCCCCGATCCTCTGCATGCGAGGCGAAGGTCGAACCACTAGGCCACCACGGCTTAGTCTTACAGTGACGATTATAGATTCTGTGAAACGCGCGTCACGGGCGTAGCGAGGTTCCCACCCAGGGGGGGAGGGGGTGGCAAACCACGTATTCCAGGGGGGGAGGGGGTGGCAGCCACGTATTCCAGAGAGGGAGGGGGTGGGCTGATGATTTTTTTTGGGGCATTTTGAATGGAAAGTCCAAGATCCAGGGGGGAGGGGGCACTGCCTGTGTTAACACTGTTAACGAAGAAACGATTTTTTGTAGACTATGATAAAATGGGTATCTGATGTTCAAATCTGATGCTTATCTAATGGTAGCTGAATATACTTACGCCTTCTCCGAATCACTGGTAGATTTGTTAGATGTAACAGACGTGTAAATGAGTCCAATGTGGTGAGCCTTAACACTATGAAATAAAATAATCACCATTCGATTTTGTAAAAATATTTATTTCAATATGTACAATTTAGTAACTAAGCGCCGCTGAGCGCGACGACGCGTGCCCCTGCAGCCTGCAGCAACCAACCAAACGATATCTCCAGGATACACACAAACGTGTGTGCGCAAGCGAGATGGTTGTACACTTTTAACAGCAGTTGCCTACATTGGTACAACGGTGGCCCAAATTGGAACAGCAGCCACAATCGAAACAGTCGCGCCGGCCGCGCGGGCACGCCTGAGCGTCTTGTCATTACGCTACACTTAACATTTAAATACGATATTCGAATCATATATACTCTATATACAATGAACACGAGTGCAATTTCGAATTTAATGAGACATCGTTACAAGTCTGGACTGACAATTTGACGTGAAAGCTAATCTATGTAACCGGATCTATCCGACAGGTTCTTGAGTTCAACAGATATATGCCTTAGTGCTGAAATGTTACATTGTATATCCTTTTAGACAGTCACAGCTAAACCACTATAAATACAACAGCTGTCGTCACTGCAGGCGCCCGGCGCTCGCCTCCACTGCGCGCACGCATCTGTTGCTTTCTATCTACTTAATAATTCAGCGTGAGGACGAGGACAGGCGCCGGCGCGCGGGCGGCGAACTGCGTGAAGCACCGAGATTCTCAACGCCTCGATGTCTCACGCAATTTGCATCATTTGATAAAATTAATTAGCTAAGTATACATACATTGTCTTAAAGCCTTTTTTTTCATGTTTTTAAACGTTTTTACGACTAATACCATGAGAATGAAGACACATCAGGTGAGCCACGGTTCCCGATAGATTGCATTGTGTCGGTTTGTGCTTCAGTTTGTCTGATTCTGATATTAGCAGTCAAGAATTCATTCAATTATTTTCTAATAAAAAAATTAAAATAATCGTGTAATTGATAATGTTACGTCTCCCATCTCACTTCTTACGTGTCTTTATTCTTATGCTAATACGATTTTTTTTTCTTTTTAGTTTTTGTATTTTTTCATGGCGACGACTCTCTGAACAACCGCGAAGGCGCAAGCATACTTGTTTAAATGGGTCATTGTGTACTGAAGTGATTCATTGTACCTATACCAAATTTTAGCTCCCTTGAATCAACAGAGTTCATTAGAGTTGTTTAGGGAGGCCCAGCGAATTACAACTACAAAAAACTACTATTGTCTAATATTTTTTCATTGACAAAAAATATCACTTACTTAATTAAAACAGAAAAATAACAAAGTAAATCAACGACTTTCATTTAAGTATTTTATGTTAAATATATAAGACGTTCAGAGACAGTTTACAGAAGTAGGGAGCTACAACTTTCAATTACGTAAAATAAAACAAATAAGAGATGGAGAGGGGGGGGGGGGGAGCATCCGATCGTTCTACGGTCGGTGATCGGCATCCTTTGCATTTAAATCCTTTTAGCGGAGATCAGATGATAAAAGGACAAGGTCAGAATGCATCAATATAAATGAACTAAAATTGGAATACTGATCTTTCAAATCAAAAGTTTTTACTGTAAATTGGTACATAGTTGTAAAGTAATTATAATGTCAAGTTAACTAAAATTATTCACATTTTCAATATTGATACCTATATTTTTGATTACATTAAATATAAACGTTGCACAGATATCTATAAATGGGTTTGGTAATTCTAAAAGTACATGGTAAAAGTACGAATTTTTCATACATAGTTTTGATTGACGATTCCATAAGTAGCTCGATGTATGTTATAGTTGTTTATGGAACTGCTACACAATAAAGGTCCTTAAAACACAAGGGGGTTTTATAAAACAAGCTGCTAGGCGAGTTTCATAATAATATCGCACGAGTGTTTTAAGTCCTAATTATGTACAGTTGCATACACAACTTATCTACACTCATTTTATAAATCCTCTAAAAACTTTAAAATCTAAACAGTTTATCTCAATGCCGGTCATAATTTACGGTTTTTGAACGCATCATAGAGGGTTTATGATGTGAGTGTAGATAAAACTTATTGTGGGAATCGGTATTTGAATCTCTCGCGAATTATGTACAAACATTAGTTACACTCCGTGGTAAGGAACAAATTTCAATTACAGAAAAGTGATGTAGTCATATAATAAGCACGTCCATTAAAAGCAGCATACGCGGTATGTCTTTACTTTACATATTTAACTGAATGTAACTGGCCATTCTACATTAATAGCATTTTCGAAATGTGAATCCAAAAATTTGATTTTCGCAGCTGTTTAACCGATACTGAAACTATATTATGTGCGGTGCGTATGGCCAGTTTTAATTACGATATTGGTTCGGGGGGCATTATTAAATCAAAATTTTATAAACTTTAAAATAAGCTTCGTTTACATCACACACAACGAAGCAAAGCGTATTCGGAGGTGTTGAACGCTGGTTCCCGGAGGTCGCGCCAGGCGGGGCGGACTAGTCGTGCGTGGCGGCGATGGGCGGGAAGTGCTTGGCGTCGCGCAGGTCGAAGGGCCCGCGCGGCGGGGAGCCCTCCAGCGCCGCGCCCAGCTCGTGCGCGCGCTCCGACTCTGCGCAGCGCAGTGTCAGCACCCGCACCACACCAGCGACCTCTCTCCACTCCAATGGCGACTAAACTGACGCGTGTCATCTCCCTCTCAAGCAGGCAAGGTGGCAAAGGCAAAGATGACAAAGTGAACTTTTAAATTTACCACTTCGCAACGTGAAATATAAATTTCAAATACATTTATTTAACAACGATTTTGAATGTTCAAATATTAAAAAAATACCGCTAGTGAAAAAAGTTGTTCAAAGTTAATAAATATTGAAACAGAATTCAATATTTCATGACGAAAATTGATAAAAAAGTTTGATGATGATTAGTCAGTTTAGTCTGGGTGGAAAAAGTTCGACTTTAGTCTTTCGTCGCGGGCGCGGCCATTAATATCACACGTTAAATACGCTAAGCCAACGTATCATATCAGCTGATACTAATACAGATCAAAAACCGAAAATATTCGTTGAATCTTACATTACGCAGAAAACCCTTGGCTTAACGTCGAAGCACTTTACGAACTACACACGGCATTGGCTGTAACACTTGCATAGATCATCTATCCCGCACTAGTCGAGAGGTGCGAAAAGAGATGGCGCTAGGTCCGTTTAGCTGATGATGCCGAGCGTTGTTCGTTCAAATTCAATAATGAAAAACAAGAAAGCGGCGTTCAGTTCCACTTCGCAACACCGCGAGGGTTTGAAAAATGAGTGGACACCCCATGGAGCCAATAATATGTTAATCATTAACTTGGAAATTTCTGAATAACAAATCGGAGATGTTTTCAAACAAACAGTGAGCGAAAAAAAATAGAATATTATGATAGGTATCAAAAATTAAATTTTAAACATCAATTCAAAAAGTAGCATTTTTATCCAAATAGAAACAAATTATATTTTTGAATAAGTTTGGATTAAATGAAGGTTTGAAATGACAAACCCCCGGGTTACGCAATGCGCAGTGGAGCGGCTCGCCGGGCACACACCACAGCGCGCAAGCGGCAGGCGAGGCGAGGAGCGAGGCGACGCACGCGGGGGCCGCAGCGGCCACAACTCACCGCGATTTCCGTTCAGTATCTTGCTCTCATTCAGTTTTCTTTCATTGGTTCGGGACGTCTCTTGTAAAGTTTGAGTGTACTAATAGTCAATGGTCAACAAAGATCCACCAAATAATGTTATTAGATATCGCAATAGGAAAAACATAGAAAGAGAATATTAAATACGAAGGATTTTGGTGTTACCATCTATATGTGGTAATTTATTATAATATTTACAGTTGAAAAGTAAAAAGTATTGCACACATTGAAACTATTTACAAAGAAAAGGTTTTTAGACACGATGAATACCTAATATTGTTTTCTAAACTTAGTACTAAAAATATGCAATATTAACAAAGTCCCTAAGTTTCATATAAAATAAACCAACTTTCTAACTAGCTAATAGAATAGACGTAAACAAATTGAAATGTTGGTAGTTCTTAAACGTAGGTGATTCATTGTTGACCAAGACTTGCGCCCGGTGGCTTGGGGGCGCGATTCGGAATGAAAACTTTACAGATCGTCGGTCGGAGTATGTTCGGTGTAGAGCGCGGCGCGGCGTCGGCGGCGGCGGCTACGGCTCCGGGCCTGCACAACAAGCGGTCACTCGCCTCGACTGCCGACTGGCTACTCACTAGTTCGCCGTACCTGTCATGTGCGCGGGGTCCCGGCCGCGCAGGGCGCCGGCGTAACTGTTGCCCACCGCCGCTGCACCGACAAGATCGTTAGCGCGCCGACTCATGCACCACTCATTCCGAGCGACCCGGGGACCAATCCCGACTTCACAATCAACTTTTAGCCTGCCTTTTATCTAGGCAGATCAGATGTTCTCAGTTGATCGAAAGCGACCAATCATCATCAACGACGAATAACCGCAAAGGACCCGCTTGTGAACAAACAGGTGTGACAAAGCATGGAACTAACGGAGTGAGAAAGCGACATTCCAGTCGATGAGGGGTACGCAAATAATATCTCTGCTGATGAATATGGATTCTGTCAGGTTCGGACTTGGTATACGATGATAACGATAAGATTTAGAAAAAAATCTAATAATAAGTTATTACACGATATAAGATATGTACAAACAGAACATTTCACTCAAAATAGTGATTTAAAAAAACCCAGTAAAGTTAAAAAATTAAATCGACTTAAAAAAAAACAGAAAATATGAAACAATTAACACCGCGTAAATACGAATATAACGATAATCTAAAGCGGTGACGTCATTTAAAATATCTTCATTCAAAATCTAATCTGTTTCTGACAGACAAATCCAAAGACATTTAACAGAGCTACTGTTGCGACTGCAGAAAAACGAAGTAACCTAGTGCGAAACGAACTGTATCTGTGTGTAATTTAGAAGAAAAATAATCGAATTTAAAAAAAGAAATCTTAAATCTTGGTCTCTAAAGCCCAATGGGCACTCTTTGGAGATTGACAAAGGATTCAAATCTTCGGATAAATTGAATAAATTTATATACCACGAATAATCTTTTCACGACATTTTATTTCAAATTAATTGTGGGAAAATTCAATTTGATTTGAAATTGAGCGTTTCACACTAGTGACAAAGAAGTCTTCCAGTAGACAGTGTTAGTGGCGATGATCGGGTCGACAGTGAACCACTGCGGCCACGGTGGTCCGGCCCGGCCCTGGCCCCCGTCCCTGACCTCCGTCCCCGGTCCCCGTCCCCGGGCCCCGCCGCGCGGGCTCGAACCGTGGGGCGCGCTCCTCTCTTGCTCGCTCACATTCACACTTTATATACATAAATAAGAATACTTATAATAGGCAAATGAATTGGGCAGTTTCCTATGAAAATTGATTTTGAGTGCTACTTACATTACTTGATTTAATAGACAAATTGTACTTTTTTAAAGCTTTTCTGTTATTTTAATGTTCTTAAAGTATTGAATTTGAAAAAAGTCTATTTCATAGATTTTATCTTGCCATCGAGCGTTTTTACTTGGCTCATTCATTGGTTCATTTCTTAATGATTTCAGTAAAATAAAGTCCTTTAGAAGTGAAGCCCTTGATTTAAATTTGAATGTGCTTCGCCACTTAAAGTTCAATACCATGTGTAATAAGTACTATGGTTGCTTTAAATATATGAATATGAATATTTAATTTTGGTTATAGGAAAGTACCCAACATAAAGTATATGGGTGGGCCATGGGTGTAGTCGGCGTGTTAAGGTGTCGATGCGGGGGAGGGGGAATGTGCGGCGAGGGGGGACCGCGCGAGCCAGGGGGCTCGGCGGCGCGCCCGGCCGGTCGCTGTGGCGAACTGGGCGCCGGCGGGCACTCGGCCCGTCGGCTGCGCTTACATTACACTACACTACTCCTCCCAGCTGACGCGCTGAACCGCTTCTCCGATTGTCATCGTGAGCTCTCTGTTCCGTCATATTTGGATTGAATCAATGTCGTAGTCGGTGATAGTGATCTGCGCGTCATTTGAGAGTAGCGGGGAAGCCGCGTCTAGCGAACGATGATATGTATATTGTGATGTTTAAAAGAAACACGTCTGATGATATCATGCTATTTTAAATACAATATAGCACAAAATTATTTAAAAAAAAACTATAAAGTAGATAATTTGTCTTTTTGAAGCAATATCATCACATGGTCATAATGTTTAGGTTTCAGTTTAAACGATTCACTGAT
>CAXARK010000510.1:0-13994 GCA_963971205.1 Aethes cnicana
ATGAAACCCGAAACTGGATAAAAATAAGTTACTTGAATTTAGATGTATGATATATGCAATTATAATAAGTTACGTAATTCTAGATTCTTGTATAGGTTATGATGTCACAGCAGTGGCTCGCGCGCCGAGCCCGGGGCCCTACATTACCGGGACCGTGGTCAAATCTCACTGATCTTTGTACTTTTCATACAATTCATATTAATTGCACGATTTGTAATATCAACTTTTGGCCGCCCCATAATTATAAAGGAAAGTGACACACTCTAAACGTGTGGAAGCATCGCGATTTTGAAACTTTGCACGTGTCTTCTATCGTGATGGCACGCTGGGTGTTGCGGTGGTTCTCCTAGCCACTACTGGCGCCGTAAAGAAAGCATCCATGTTTTTCTAGACCGAAGTGAATTAAGATACGTTGTATTACTTTAAAGGCATTTTTTTTAAAGTTTAATGGTGATGTTTAATTACTATTAATATCATATACTTTTAATAAATCACCAGTGATAGATTTACTGGTAGACCTGAATGCACTACCTACCTGAAAGGAAATCTTATTGTGTAAAAAAGTGAAATAATTTATCCTAATTATTTCTTTTTGGGTTCAAGCCTCCAATTTTATTTTTATTTAACATTGTTCTCAATAGAGGCTGTGTGCAAGAAAATTAAAAGTATTCTATGAATTAAAAATCATTTTATTTGATAATCCCCTTTTACCCGATATCCCGGTGTTGAAAACAAAAAACCTTTTCTCAAACATGCTCGGAAATGTTCGTGTTACTTTCAAAAAAAGAAGACTCGAGGCTGTCCATTACCGGCCTTGGCCAGCAAAAACATTATTGTCATGTGTTTTTTTTTTTAATTCGCTTGCTATTTGAGACACCTCTGTAGAGAAACTGACAAATCCATGGAGGTAATAAGTACAACTTCCATGGCCAAATCATCCACGATCATGGAAGTAGTAAATACTGATGTGGTATTTACTACTGGTGGTAAGTGCGCCTAAATTTATTTCGCCCCTATGCCTTGCAAACAGCCAACTACTAGTTGAGTAATATTTATAGGTTTCGATATATTTATGTTAGGCGCACTTACCCCATCCTGGCGCACTTGCCCCGAAACTGACAAATCCATGGAGGGAATAAGTACAACTTCCATGGCCAAATCATTTATTTATTTAAACTTCATTGCACATACAAAATGTATACAATTGGCGGACTTAATGCCTAAAAGCATTCTCTACCAGTCAACCATAAAGCCAAACAGAAAGAAAAATGAGTAGGTGCATCAATATCAGAAAGAAACTACAGAAATACAAGGAAGATAACAAATAATTTCAAAAGAGGATAAATTTACATAAACGTACATAAAAATTATATAAAAGATAAACATACATAAACCAGCCGCACGAAGCAAAGAAAAAATATGAAGGATTCCAAATCTACGCGACCTTCTCAAACAAATGCTTACGCAGCATTCGCTTGAAGGAGAGCTTGGTTTGAGCTTGTCTAATATCTAAAGGTAGCGAATTCCAGAGGCGGATTGACTGAAGGGTGAAAAAATTAGAAACAAAACCCGTGGAGTGAGAAGGAGTGACGAGTTTAAGAGAACGAGAGTAACGCAGATCACAACCGGGACGAGGAGTATCAAAGATAAATTTAGATTTGAGATAACGAGGAGTAGAAGGGTCGAACAGGATTGAGAAAAGGGTGCACAGAATACGGAGGGACCTACGCTGGCGTCAGCGCAGCTGACGTCGGGAAGAAGATATGTGGTCATACTTTCGAAGACCAAAAATAAAGCGCATGCCATTGTTAAGCAGGCGGTCTAACCGGTTAAGAGAGTCTTGAGTCATGTTGGACATGCACACATCACCGTAATCAATTAAAGGCAGGATAAGCGATTGCACTAACAGAGTCTTGGTACTAATCGGCAGAAAATTTTTGTACCGGTAGAGCGCCCGTAAAGTGTTAGTGGCCTTTCGACTTACTTCGGCTAGTTGAGCATCCCAGGAAAGGCATGAGTCAACTACAAGCCCAAGATCTTTGACCTGCTTTGACCAGGGTACGAGAGAGCCTTCAAACGCCACCGGCGCGATCCGAGATTTGTCAACTTTAGCCAGCTGACGAGAACTACCAACAATGATGGCCTGGCACTTGGCAGGGTTAACAGAGATGCCGAAGCTTCGGGACCATTCAGAAATGTATACCAAGTCATCATTGATGAGAGATATTGCAGATTCGAGACAGGACACATCAGCGCTAGCATAAAGTTGAAGATCGTCTGCATAAAGATGGTAAGAGCTTTTCAACTTAGACGTAATGACATTAATGAAAACCGAGAACAGTATGGGAGAGAGAATGCCACCCTGAGGTACACCGGAACGAAGATCGAGCCAGTCATTCACGATCATGGAAGTAGTAAATACTGATGTGGGGTAAGTGCGCCTAAATTTATTTCGCCCCTATGCCTTGTAAACAGCCAACTACTATACAGTTGAGTAATATTTATAGGTTTCTAAATATTTATGTTAGGCGCACTTGCCCCGACTGACCTTACGTATTTCCTCGCTGTTTGAGAAAAGCATTATATATACCTCGGCCGCAATTGCGATTGCCGGACTTGTACTAATAGAAGGCTTCGTTTCGCTCAGCCTTCTAACTGACTCGTCCGGCAATGCGCTACTTGGCGGCCTCTGCAATAATGTACTATTTGAGTCTTCTGTCAAACAAAGCAGTTACTTACCGATAACTTAATATTTCACCGCCACTGTTGGCCACACACAGTCGCAAAGCTTACATAGTAAAATATGCTTGCTATGTCGTGCGCGTACAGTTCCAATTAGCGCGACGTTTGTAATTGGCGTGGTGGATATAGGATTTACACTGAGGGAGCGCTGCATTCGTGATTGGCTGCAACCCACCAACAACACTGCAGCTGACGCTCACGACTAGGGTTGCCATCTCCTAAAATGAAAAAGCCGGATTCTCCCCTGTATTTGGCCGGACATTTTATCTAAAAAGCCGAACATCAAAGAATATTTTGGCTTCAAAAAGCCAAACATGTCCTGTTAAAGCCGGACAGATGGCAACCCTACTCACGACGCTTCTTCATACTACTCATTTCAGAAGTTATCGCCAGAGAGCTTCGAGTTGGCCTTGCTAATCTGTGCCTGGAGCTCCTCTTTTCATGAAGCAACACTCCATAATAAAAATCAGTCAAATGCGGAATCGCATATGTAGGGTTCCGTACAACTGAGTGTCTCTATGTGATCCCTATTCACATACATACATACATACATAATATCACGCCTTTTTCCCATAGGGGTAGGCAGAGACCACTTCTTTCCATTTGCTACGACTCTTGCATACTTCTCTCGCTTCTTCAACTTTCATCCCGTTCCGCATACATGCTCGTCGGTTCAAAGTACTTTTGACCTGGCCTTTAATCAGATTGTCCTGAATTTGATCCAAGAACACTCGCCTCGGTCTTCCTCTTCCAGCACCTCCATTCACACTAGCCATATAAATACTTTTTGTCAGTCTTCTCTCATTCATCCTTTCCATATGCCCAAACCAATATAGCATACCTACCTTTTTCTATTTTTGTCACTACATCCTCTTTCACACCACACCGCTCCCTTATCACGCTATTCCTTACCCTATCACTCAATTTAACATTTGCAATATTCCGCAATGCTCTCATTTCTACAGCATTGATTTTACTTTCGTGCTTCTTCTGCCATACCCAACTTTCACTACCATACATAAGTGTCGGCACTAGCACACCTCTATGTACAGCCACTCGAGCCTTTGCCGAGACTTTGTGGCTAGTCATAAAAGCATGCAATGCCCCATTTATTGAATTTCCAGCATTCACTCTTCGTTCTATGTCACCATCACACTTTCCATCCCTAGTAAATTTTGAACCCAAATATATGAATTCATCCACTTGTTCCACTTTCTTACCCCCTATCATAATTTCACACAACGTCCTAAATTCATCTCTTTCAAAAACCAGAACTTTCGTCTTGCATACGTTGATTTTCATACCCTTTCTTTCTAATGACACATGCAGACTTGTTACCATCTCTTGTAACTCCTCAGCTGATGACGCAAGTATTACTTGATCATCCGCATAAAGGAGACATTTGACGAGTAACTCATTCATTCTTAAGCCACACTCTTTCTCTTTCAATTCCTTTAGGCAGTCATCAATGAACACGTTGAACAGCCACGGCGACGCTACACATCCCTGTCTAAGACCTTTATCAATCCTAAACCAATCAGTGTACGCGCCGTTCACCCTGACACAAGCACTAGAATTCTCATATAGAGATTTTAATGCTCGAATCAGGTTGTCGTCCACGCCCTTCATAGACAAGGCCTTCCATAATTCATCCCTCTCCACTCGGTCGTAAGCTTTCTCCAGGTCCACGAATACGCAATAAACCTTGTGACTTTTAGCCAAAAACTTTTCGGTTATGCCACGTAAGGAGAAAACCTGGTCCGTACATCCCATTCCCTTTCTAAATCCTGCTTGAACATCCCATATCCTTTCATCTGTTTCTTTCACTACCCTTTCAATCAATACTTTTGCATATAATTTTTTTCCCCACAACACTTAAGAGGCTGATTCCCCGGTAGTTTTTGCATTCCTGCTGTGACCCTTTCCCTTTAAACAACGGTACGATTACAGCCTTGCACCAGTCACTTGGTACTCGGCCTATCCTCCAACACAAGTTGAAAAGGCGGTACAGCTGACTCGCAACTACACCCTTTCCAGCTTTAAGCATCTCAGCTGAAACTCTGTCACACCCAGCAGCCTTACCTACTTTCAAACTAATCAGTGCTTCCATTACTTCATCTAGACTAATTTCACTTTCATTCACATCGTCTTGAAATTCGTTGCAATCATCATTTACTACCTGTCCTTTTCCAAACAAACTTTCAAAATATTCTTTCCATCTCTTTAGCACACTTTCCTCTTCATTTAACAAATCTCCACTTTCACTCCTGATTTTGCCAAGTTCCGAGTTGGCCGACTTTCCACGGGCAGTTTTTATGGACTTCCAGAACAGTTTTACATTACCCTATTCACAGTTGGTGAAAAAAAAAACAATTTAATCACAACACTAAGTACCTTATGACCCGACCCTATCAGGCAGGGTCAAAGCCGAACAAGATTTTATTGGAAGATAAGACAAAATTCACATATCGGAATTGGGAATCATCGTCTGTATAGAATTTATTAATTCATCTTAACTATGTACTATTTTTTTTGTTCTATTCAATTCAATTCAATCATTTATTCAGCAAATTGGCCACATAGCGGCACTTTTACACGTCAGAAAAAGAATTTACCAGCGCTTCTTGAGAAGAAGCGCCGCAACAAGCTCAAGCAGAAGGCCTTTAAACTAAACATACTTCTTTAGCCAGCGACATCGATGAGGCTATTTGAAAAAAAACACTGGTAACAGAAAAAAAAAAAATAGTTCCATATTTAGTCATATGGACTTGAATGAATATGCAAGAAAAATTCGAAATTTGAATTAGACTTTTGTTCTATTCGTTCTAACTATGGAACATATAGATAGGTACCTAATTTCGACAGCGTAGTAAAGTGCTTTGGCGGCATATTCGTGAGAGACGTGGATACTCGTTCTAGTGACCGTGGGTTTAAATCCCATTCCCTCCACACTTTTTTCTTGTTTTTTTTTATACTTATTGAGTTTTTTTCAGTTTTTCTATTTTTTTTATTGTTTTTAGTCAGGAAATCATTTTTTTTTAATTTATATAAAACTTTATTGTATTAATGTACGTAAAGAGCGACGTTTGAAAAAATACGTAACTTTCCTGTGTGAAAATCCGCATTGGGAATAAACTTATTGACTGTTTCAGTATTTGTTGTGATCGAGGCTTTAATAATGCGTATTTTGTGAAAATTTCAGGTGTCTAACAATAATGATTCATTAGATAGAGCGCTTGAAATGAGACGAAGAAAAAAACAGTTACTTGTACATATGAAGACCCCAATTTATATGGATATATTTTAACTTTTTAGTATTTGTTGTGATAGCGGCCACAGAAACACGCATTCTGTGAAAATTTCAAATCTCTACCTATTTCCGTTGAAGAGATGGCACCCTGTGACAGACAGACGGACGGACGGACGGACATCGGAGGCATATTAATAGGGTTCCGTTTTTCACCCTTTGGGTACGGAACCCTAAAAACGGAACCTATACTGCACCACTACTACTACAACAGCCTAGTTACGGCCCACTGCGGGGCACAGGCTTCCCTCTCATCACGAGAGGGTTGGGCTTATAGCATAGAATATTTAATAGTACTACGTACAGAATGGCCACGGAATCACCCGCCTGAATCTAGCCCGCGCGCAACGCGTCTTACCGTCATCTAGAGATGGTGAGTGAACAGTTAGCCCGCGTAGTGGTACACAGACATTTACCAGTGTAGGTACAGACGTCCTCGCACGCACACAGATGTCCTTGCACGCAACATTGACAAATAGTGCGTTTATAGGCCGTGTCCGCCGTGTGGCTATAGTCCCCACGCGGGCCCAGCGCAGATTGGGGACTTCACACACATCCTTGAATTACTTCGCAGTTGCGTGCAGGTTTCCTCACGATGTTTTCCTTCACCGAAAAAAGCTCAGTGGTAAATTCAAATTGAATTTCGCACATAATAAACTGCACACTAACATATCATGGTTTTGCTATGCTATTCGCTATGTGCAAAGTCAGTGGTGGGGGATATCAAAACGATCGCAGCGTGTTACATGGCCAAATTTAAAATTCTCGACGGACATAAGTGAAGTGAACTGTTGCGTATTTATTTGAATTGCATTAAGTACATCTGGATTAATATCATCCGAGGCTTCTTTTGTCTTTATCTCTCGTTATGAGGTTAGATAGAGAGATAATAGTAGTTTGTACAACAAGAGCATAAAGCAAGCCATTTTACCCGAGATTTACAGATGTGTATAGTGAGTCAAGGGGAAAATGGGTTTTATGCTCGTGTTTTACACTCTGCTTTTCACTTCGACTGCGAGGAAATTAAATATTATTAAAAAGAACACATTCCGCAAATGGCTTGGATTTTGCGGCAATATATTTTCAACTAAGTTTTTAGCGTTTCTCTCCATCGTCATCACTATCGAAAGCACTATTTCATCATCACTACTCGATGATGACATCTTTGAAATTAGAATTAACAAAATTGAAAGAAATTAAAATAAAAAAATCTCAACGCACCCATTTTTACCAATTGAGAACAAAGAATGAATTTCCGCCATTTCATTTTTCTTTTTTAATTTTCAGCAATGTGACGTTTGACTTAAGTCACGCCCCGTGTAATGCCATGGTTATGTTTTTTTTGTTTGATTTTCCGGAATACACACACCTTTTCGTCGTTAATTTTTAATTATTAATTTGATAATCCATACTAATATTTTAAAATAGAGAATATAAAGAATAAATCACAAGAAAAAGCATGTTTCATGTATAAGATTATATGAAGCTTAAAAGTGTATGTGGCTGTATGCCCTCATCTCCTTAGTCTTAGACGAAGATTTTACTTTATGCTCTAGAGCCTAAAATTCAATTTTATGCAGCCTTCTGTCAGCCTAAAGTACAACTTTACGAGCAAGAGAAGTGAAATAGTACATTACAGACCTAGGGTGGTGAATTCGTAAATGTCCCAGATCGCAGGTTTCTGTGGCCCGAACCGAAGGTGAGGGCCATAAATATACGATCTGGGGCTTTACGAATTACCACCCGTGGTTTGTCAAAAGTTTTACGTCTTGCCTTGGCCAAGAAGTGAGATTTTCTCTCCGCGTAGCGGGCAGAAAATCCCACTTTATTGCCAAGGGTGATGTAAAAGGCTTTTATATAGATGTCTACTCATATCGCTGTCCTTTTTACTCTGTGATATAAAAAAAACACTCATATCGCTATCCTTTTTACTCTTTGATGTACAAAAAGGATAGCGATATGAGTAGCGCGGCAGCATCGCTACAGTCGCCGTGGGCGAGGGCCCTAACCTGTTTTAATACGGGGAGGTGCGTATCGCTACTGGTGCGATAGTTACTTATTACATACTAGCTTCTCTCGTTCCCGCGGGAACTATGCATTTTTTTGGGATAAAAAGTAGCCTATGTCCTTTCCCAGTACTCCAACTATCTTCATGCCAAATTTCATCGAAATTGGTCCAGCGGTTTGAGCATAAAGAGGTAACGGACAGACAGATTTACTTTCTCATTTATAATATTTGTATTTAGCATGGATGGATTTCTGGTAACATGACTATCGGTCAAATGCTATCACGCCGCAGTAATCTACAGAAATAAAAGATGAAAGTCTCGTTTTTTTAATTTATTGAGGTTGTCTTATATAAGAAATGATGTTTAAAACAATCGACCTAGACCTGTGATCATGTCCACTCTAAGCAAATAAATAAAGTTATCTCCAACTTTATACTGAATGAAACTGATATTTATACAAATCTATTCACTATTTACTAACTACCTTTATCTATATCTGCGTTATATTAAACCTATACAACCTAATGAAATTATACAAAATATCTTTTCATAATGTACTTATTTCTTAAGTAGAAATATAATATCGTGGTATTTGTTCACGCATATAAATAAGGGCAGCTGTCTTCAACATTCGAAATTAAAAAGCCGTCAAAATTGCGGTTTTATTGAGACAGTGGAGTAACTTGAGCTAAATGTTGTTTAAAATCAAATTATGCATATGTAGCGTTGTTGAAATAATTACTAAATCCAGACACGAATAATATGAATAAAACGTGAATGTACATAATTAAGAAAATTATTAAAGAAATAAATACATACATATAGACAACACAAATAAATACAAAAATTTGAGAACTGAACAGCACCCTGACTTGTGATGTACAACACATATTGAAAAAAAAAAAACGGTATGTTTGCATATGTTGTTATGTTGACTTGTTTTTTCCTCAGTATCTTCTTTCTGAATTCAAAGCATCATAGGAAATATAGGAAAATAATTCGAATAAATGGAAAATGTTCCCTGATGCGCCTCCAACATATTTCGTATATGTATACTAACTGGTTTAAAAACATTTCTACTACTGAAGTTACTCCACTAACAGGAGAAAAGGTCGCTTCCGGAATGTTCCATAAATATATTTTTTATTTAATTTAATTATACTTCCCCTGCATTTTAGGCATCGTAGCCAGGTTATAATGATGAGCGTGTAGGTACTTCAAAAAGGCTTCTAGGTTTTAGTAGTTCCAATAAACATATGAGTAGAGATCTTCTACTATCTAAAGTCCCGCGCCTTCACATTTCAAAACGCTTCAATTTTTTCATTATTATTTCAAAAGCACCAACAACATTCTCAATGCACAGTTGATGGCTGTCTCAGCACGCACACGTGTTGAGTGTTGGTGGTGCTTTTTAAATACATCGAAGCGTTTTGAATTTTGGAGGGGCGGGACTTTAGATAGTAAAAGATCTATATAAGAAGTTATTATTTCTTCGTTCTTTTCGTCACATCAAAAATATACGAAAAACACGACTACTGTTGTCACATACTGCGTACACACCGGGCCAACGAAGGTCAACGAACGTTGGCTCCGCATGCGCGTTGGCCTTCGTTGGTACGTCCAAATAGAATTGACGTGATCGCCAACGATCGTTTGCACCTAATTCCTGCTTTCATCCCCAATGTCCAAATCAATGTGATCTTGGCCCACGACGAAATCATTATACTTAAGTAATTGCTAGTTTTATATATCTAACGAGTTAGCCAGGACAAGAAAAGTTTAACGAAAGTTTATTTGAGATGGTGGGCAACCAAATATTTCAAAAATAGAAAATTGTATAGTAGAAGTTAAATGATTGCAGACTTACACGTAGAAAAGAATATGGTTTATTTGTCAATTTTAGATGAATGTCTTCTCTATACTCTGAATGGTTGTTTAATAATATTGGATCGAAAATATCAAAGAAAGATACAAATTATCGTAATTCGGACCGTTGGTTCGTTGGCCTTCGGTGACTGTCCACACAGAGTTCCATGTAATGGTCGAATTCCTTTGATGTTGCCGCCTCGCTTCGGATCGCCGGCACACACCAACGAACGATCGTTGGCCCGTCCACACAGGGCCAACGAACCCATCCCATTCGTTGGCGCGGTGTGTACGCAGCAACAGTAGAACATAGCGAACTCTTTAGAGCCTATACAGACGATGTACATAGTATGTTGAGCGTAAAGCGCGTTCACTGACTCGCGGAAGGAATTCTAGACGCGGGAACAAGAAAGCGATATGCATAGTGCGTCATCTGCGCAAAAAAAAACGTCGCCGCACTAGCTCTTAAAAAAAGAGTTCAAATAGACAGAAAACTACGAAGTTGGCGTGTCATCTATCGTTAGAGATCTTCTACTATCTAAAGTCCCGCGCCTTCACGTTTCAAAACGCTTCAATTTTTTTATTATTATTTAAAAAGCACCACCAACACTCTCAATGCGTAGTTGATGGCTGGCTCAGCATGCACACATGTGTTGAGAGTGTTGGTGGTGCTTTTTAAATACATTGAAGCGTTTTGAAATGTGAAGGCGCGGGACTTTAGACAGTAGAAGATCTCTACTATGAAAACCTGGAAATGTTTTTGCGGTGAGTCTTGATGACGCCCACTAGATTGACTTGACATAGACTGTGAAGTTGCTCATGAATTAAGGGTATTTCATAATAATAAACTAATAAATAAGTCTACTACGACACAATGAATGCATATTCAATATGAATTCGGCATTAAAATATTCTAGTATCAACCAATCTTTCCAAATTATGTTTATTGCTTTCGGTACAATTTTTATAGCAATCACATAACAACATTATTATGACCAATATCAATTATTCTTACCGAAACTAACATTTGCTAACGTTGTTCCAGCAGTATCTAAGTTATATACATGGAGTTCAAAATACTGTATACATATACGTACGTATTTAGTAAAAGGCCTTGTATACGTTAGGTGGTGTGGTGGTTCTAAAACCGGTTAGCGCAAATAAACACAGTGCACAATGGTATGAAGAGAAATAATAAATTGTTCAATACTTAATCATGGAAAATGACGAGTTTTGGACATTATTGTTTATTGAACGAAAAAAAAAACACAAAATGAAAATTTCTGTACCGTGGCTATAATACAAACAGAAATGCATTTTAGGTACTTACTAGACGTAGCCCGCGACTTCGTTCGCTTATCTGATAATACTTTACACATATGGATACAGTTGTAGAAGTACAAAACGGAAATTTATTCTAGAAAAACTCGACTCGGCCCGGACGATAGCGGGCCGGAGCGGAGCCGAGATCCGCGGACCCGGACACGATTGAATACACGGCGACGTATCTTGGCGTGTCCGTGAAATTCGTGATTTCGTGACTTTAGTACCGCCAGGCTTAAGAACACGGAGCTACGGTTTAAGACTGATGAGTGATGTCGGGAGCTTACGATCACCAACAACTAGTTTTATGGGGGGACGGAAACAAAAATCCCACCTTTTCTCTTTCATTGTCCAGTGTGATTATTTGATTTGCTATGAATTCCGGTATGGTACTGGGTACTGGCAAGTTTACATAAGAGGTATTTAATCCATACAGAAATATGTAATAGTACATTAAAGGCCAGGTTTCTGTCGCCCGAACCGAAGGTGAGGGCCATAAATATGCGATCTGGGGCCTTACGAATTACCGCCCGTGGTTTGTCAAAAGTTTTACGTCTAGCCTTGGCCAAGAAGTGAGATTTTCTCTCCGCGCAGCGGACAGAAAATCCCACTTTACGCCCAAGGGTGATGTAAAAACATTTTCAAACCTTCTTGTCCTTACTTGTTTCTGAAAAGATCAAATGCATCTACAGTTACCACTAAACTATACACTCTGGTAACTGAATTGTTAAACACCCAAATGTGGACATAGTTACGTTTTTAGGCCTTAAAATGTACCGATTAAAACCGTACATAATACAGATCATTATATATTGCAAAAAAATATAAATATTGCTTAAATCATGGCACCGTACCGTTCAAACTGCTACATACTAAGTAACAGCCAATAAAAATAGCCGAGTAAACCCGAAATAAAACTAAGCCTATGTGATGTATGAAACGCATTGCCCGAGCCACGTAAATTAAATGCTATAAGGAGTAACGTAGGGTTAAATTCGCCAGGTATTTTTGTGGACACTGTACAAGTTATTGCTAATGTGAAACCATTTGCCGGGACATCGCGTGTCTCATTTTGCGCTCCCATGACTCCGCCTCCGCCCACGAATGCCGCACGTCCCTAAAGAGCTGGAAAAAGGGAACACCCATTATTTTTACGTCTCAGTTACAACAGTGAGTGCACTAGTTTGTAACAAAAATACTATATAGGATAGACTCAACTAGCAGAACATTTTATATTATTTACAGTACATATTTTCAGCAGTAGGGAAATAGAGATATGGGATTTCCTATATCCCAGATAAGAAAAGACAGTCGTAGTTTAACGAGACAGCAAATGACTCGTAAAGTTAAAATAGCTACTATTCTAGGAAGCGCACTTTATCCACTTGTGGGTCTGACACAAACTCTTTTACGATTTGACTGGGCGGGGTCAGCTATCTCACTTTATGCGCCGAACGACGTTTGGGCCTTGGGATTTACGACTCACTCATCATCATTATCATCATCATCATCATCATCGTCATCATTTCAGCCGAAAGACATCCATTGCTGGACATAGGCCACCCCCAAGGCTCGCCACTCAGACCTGTCCTGTGCTACTCGCATCACCAGATCGTCGCTCCATCTTGTTGGAGACTTACCAACATGTACCGACGAGATAAAAATAACGCTGTGTTAAGTTAATCAGGAATTATCTTTTTTCAAAACCGTTATGGAAGCGCAGGCCTCCTCTCATCACTAGAGGGTTAGGGCTATAGTCCCCACGCGGGCCCAGCGCGGATTGGGGACTTCACACACATCTTTGAATTACTTCGCAGTTGCGTGCAGGTTTCCTCGCGATGTTTTCCTTCACCGAAAAGCTCAGTGGTAAATTCAAATTGAATTTCGCACATAAGTAAACTTAGAGGTGCGAGCCGGAATCGAACCCCCGACCCTCTGCACGAGAGGCGGTAGGTTGAACCACTAGGCCACCACGGCTACAGGGTACGTACTGTATTAACACAAAAAGATATAACAAGTCGTACCTGCGATAACCATACTTCGTCCGCTAATAACTCATTGAGTATCACGGTGGTGTCTTTGCTGGGGTTCTGCATTCTCTTGCCCGCTACCCGTTTACTGCATTCAGAGTACATGAGGTACTTTTGATGGGATATTCTAGAGTACAGCTGCACCCGGCCGCAACACGTCGCGCAAACAAGGAATTCCTGGAAATTAAAAGAGCCTATTAAATTTCTCCTCGCACTTTGCAACTGTTTTTAGGTGCCGCAAGGAAGTTGGATTTGGATCGTGACGCCGGGAAATATGCGCTGCGCCGCCGATTTTTTTACTGCGCACTTGGTCTATGTCGACCTTCCTCCGCCATCTGAGTATGGTCTCGAAGTTTGAAGCGCCTGCCTAACGGTTTGGCGACACCAAGTGTTAAGTGGGGTCCTGTGTGAATATGATGCAATTCACAGTGGTAACTAGCATTACACTGCTTCGTTAACTTACTAGTGAAGGGAGGAAGCAGAATTTAGATGCATACCGGCCGGCCGGATTGGTCCAGTTGGTAGTGACTCTGCCTTCTGTTCCGTCTGTCGCGGGTTCGAGTCCCGCTCGGGGCAAACTTTGTGTGATGAGCACGAATGTTTGTACTCGAGTCATGGATGTTTAGTATTTATATACGCTTAGTTTGGGACTAGGTCAGTAATGTGTGATATGTCCCAGGATATTATTATTATTATTATTATATATTTGCTATGGCT
>CAXARK010000511.1:0-23611 GCA_963971205.1 Aethes cnicana
GCTGAGTAGCCAAACATAGAAGACTTGGAAATTCAGAGGAGGTAAAATCGTATAAAAGGAAAAAAAATGTGAGTCTTTCATCAATTGTCTATAACTTAAGATAAGTTTAGAAGTTTAATTGCATGTTTGCAACTTTTACAATAAATTTTACAAGAACCAATTTTTTTTAAATCAAAACAGGTTCAAACGATTTGTTACATATTTACAACACTAAACCAATGCTTGTCAAACAGCTTTTATCTTCAATATTCTCCTCTCAGACTTGAAAATCTGTTAAATAAATTTCATAACGAACATCTAACTGTCCAGTAAAAGATCTGATTGCAGTGATGATGTCAACTTATAAACCTAAATTGGCAAACTACCTTAGGATCATCCTTTGTAGCCGTCTGGGAGCCGTCTCGACTGTCTTCCGCAGCCAGTGCCTCTGCGGGGATTCCAGAGCTGTTTTCGCCCTCCCCAGTGTTGTCGGCAAGGTCTGCAGCCCCGCTCCAGCCCCAACGGGTCGAGGACATTGTGAGATACTGCCGACGAGCTTTGCGCCATCTAGAGAAGTATTTTGGTATTGTTACAGATACAAATTCTATAATCAAATTTACATATTTTATGAGTTACATAAAACACTTTCATGATTTGAATATTTTATTTGTTATTTTATGTTTCATAAAGACTAAATAAACTGAAATAGTCATAATTAGGATTTAAATGGCCATTTTTATAGTGTTTGGTATGCTTTGATTTTGTTCTCAAATATCTGTTTCATATAAAAACAGGGGGGCCAGACAGTGATTATGTAGATGATAAGACCTGATCTGTTTAAGTTTACATGATTATCTCATCTTCTAAAGCAATATTTTCTTAATCTATTCCAGATATTAGTATATCAGACGAAAACCATCCACTGTATTATTATTTATGGAAGGGGACGACTGCCTGGTTTCAATCGGGTGATCGGTTCTCCATTCGGAACCATTTCACCCATTTCCCCGGACCAGTAAGCCACCCTAAATATTCACATAAGGTACCTTTTCCATTTTAATTATCTACTACATGTAAACTACCTCTGTGCAGGATATGTGTAAACTTGTCCCTCTCTCGCACCAGGCATTCGCTGCTTTCTGCTCATAAACAAGTTGCAATGACTCTGGGCGACGCCTGCAACAAAAAAATATGCTCAGACATCAGCTTTCTCTGTTCCTCACAGCAAACCAACATATACACAGAAAGAAACAAAACAAGTATCAGAAAAATCAATAATTTACCTGTCTGGGTGTCGATAAACGGCATTCTCATTCTTCTTTCTGCACATAGTCGTGAATTAAATGTTGATGAGTTTTCTATAATTTCTTTATAACTTGGATCCGCGAGAAAACTGAAACGGGAAAATCCATGTAAACACCCATTTCAATACAAAGCCACAAAAATAGGAAATTAGGTAAAACAGATGAATTTCTTACACCTGATGTATTTGTAACTATCAATGAAGAAATTAATGCTAGTAACTAGACAATTACCTTTCGATTTTTGCTAAATTTGCTGGATTCACGACCTGAATCTCGGCGGCCGCCATTTTAGCAGACGCTGGATTGACGTTTCTTAATGACGTATAATATGACTTCACTTCCTTTCTGAGTTACCTGTAATAAAACATGCATGCAATATGGACATTATTCGAACATGTTATTGACTCGGTGACTAATTTGGAAAATAGTTTTAACATAGACAATATTATTAGATTCAGTTAATTATGAAAACATTCAATCAATTTAAAAAGTATTTACCGGAAATGAAAACGTCAAAAACGAATACCAAGAACCTAGCAACACTGACAATACGTCAAGCTTGTGACTGGTCATCGGTGGACGAATCGTGGAAGTGGCGCATTTTCAGTAATTGGTGATTGGAGATCTCCAAATATTAGTCTGATTATTGGTTACTGTGTCCCATTAACTTTGGCCGCGGCTAATATCTTTCTAAAACTATTTTCGTAAATAAATTTCGGCGTGAAGATAATACGAATTTTGTTTAGCTGCAGTCGTGCACTGTCCTTGTCGTATTCAAGATGTCGGTTTGCTTCTTCGTGCCTGCGTAAGTTTACATTATGTTTTTTTTATCAAATCGTGTTTATTAATGTTCTGTAACAGATACTTGCCGATGCTTTAATTAAAGAGTTGAAATATACATGTTTAGATAGGTACTGGATAGGTACCTAATTTTAGTTTTGTCAACTAGGACAAAACCCAGTTTTACTCGTATTTCTCGTATTTATACCTACAACTTTCTGTTTAGGTAATTTCGTTCCATTCCTTTTCGTACCTAACTATTCAAGAAAAGAAAACTTAACTACTATAAACATAACCTTTGTTTGCAAGTTCTGATAAGGATTTTTTTGCCGTAGAATAACGAAACGTTCAAATTAAAATTTCGTAATGAAATTACTTATAAGTACCTACTTATTCGATCCAATCCAACAAATCCCCCAACACAGCATGTAAAAAGATAAATTCATTATATTATCGCCGTCATAAAAATCACCATCATCACCTTCATCATCATCATCATCATCACCATCATTAACTAATTAACACTTTCAGTGCCACCGGCTTAGTTTTTGTTGATTCCAATTGACGCTTCATTATTATAAGATTGAACCATATGAACGAAAGGAGAAGGTTCAATTTTATACAGCAAGAAATTACACTTTGTATTGACATTCAGCCAAAAAGGGATTACTTACTCGTAATTCACAGTTTACCCGCTGCCGGCGCCCTTCAAGGCTTTAATCGAATGCAGCTCACCCCTAGGGGGGCGGTCTAATCGCATAGACTTGTTCGCAGCTACCACCACCACAGCAGCCTATTTGCGTCCCAATACTGGGCACAAGCCTCCTCTCATCACTACAGGGTTTTTCCTAGAGTCCCCAAACGGGCCCAGTGTGGGGACTCAGCAGATTGGAGACTTCACACGCAAGCGGACACGGCCTATAAAAAATTAAAAACGCGATCTCGAACACAATTCGAATGAAGTGTCAATGTTTGCATGCGAGGACGTCTGTGTGCGTGCAAGGACGTCTGTACACTTGTACCTATCTAAATGTGTGTGTACCAAGACGCGGGCCAACGATTCACTCGCCATCTCCGGATGAAACAAACGACGGTAAAGGCGAGTTGGGCGCGAATTGCGCGAGGGCTAGATTCAGGCGGGTGATTCTGTGGCCATTCTATACGTAGTACTGTGACTTAGGTAAGTAAACTCAAAGGTGCTAGCCAGATTGGAACCCCATACCCTTTTTGACAGGCGGTACGTCAAACTCCTGGCCCACCACGCCTTACGCGGACTTTCGATTTAATTATTCGACTAATTTCCCATTACAGGGACCAAGCAGGAACCTCCACAGCGGAGGAGACCCTGGAGCAAGAAACTGGTGCGGAAGACACCGCCGACGTCCAGAACCAGAACCTGCAGCAGTTCTGGACCAAGATCATGGACGACATTCGGAAGGTCAACGCGGTGAGTTCCTGCTCCCGTTCTCGATGCCGCCGATATATGTGGCCGATCCAGGGGGTGAGGGGGAAGCCCCCTTTGCTAGTGGTATGGCCTGGTGCTAGGTCCGTCCGAGGTAGTACCATCGTCTTTCCCCGCTTTCCTGCCACCAAATAGCAGTGCTCGCCCTGTTGTGTTCCGGTAGGGGGTTAAGGCAGCCGGTGAAATTTCGGGCAGGGCACATAGGCATTCCATCATGGGCCTCAGGGTAGGCAACGCATTCGAGATCTTATGGTTTCTTGATGGGAATCATAGGATTTCGGTGTCCATTGGGCCGCAGTGACCCTTACCATCAGATGGGCTGTGCGCTCGTTTGCCCATACCAGTGACATAACAAAACCCAAAATCATCTAAGTCTACTCTTAACAAATCCTTAACTTTAACCTACTACTTCGGCCAGCTGGGTCATGTCTGGATCCTAGATCCGCCACTGAAGCTTATCCTTATTGCTCAAGAATGACAAACCAGTCGGTCACCTGATGGAGAGTGCTCACCGCTGCCTATAAGCCGCTAAAATCTCATCATAAGCGTACCTAGGGGTAAAGGGGCGCCCCCCTGAATCTAGTTCTCCCCTTACAAAATTCCCCGAAAAAAATGCAAATTTCATCCAAATCGTTGGAGCCATTTTAAAGATAGCATAAATATACTATTAGCTTGTTTAAAGTGCAAGATAGACAGCTCGTTTGAAATACTTAGTATTAAATTGTCAAAAGCTTTTTTGGGCTATAATCATCATGCCAGGTAAAACATTGCGCCCCCCCCCCCCAAGGTTTTCAGACCGGTCCTGTGCCAGCGGGCCTCCATACCTATACCTACCTACCCGCGGCGTGTGCGCCATCTCATAAACTAACCCATATTTTTTTTAACAACAGCAATCAACAAAAAATTTGCCAGAAATACAGATAATGATGTAGGTTACTGTTATGTACAAATTAGTTATTGAACTCTGAGGACCCAAACTAGGCAAAGGCCTGTCTCTTGGGCATCAGTGTCCAGCCGAAAGAGCTACAAGTTAGGTCATACGTAGAAATTATAAATATTAAAAATTTTAGTTTACAATTGCAGATATTATTAAGACGAGATATTTATCGAAATCTGTTAAAATTCTCCATCATTCTTTAGGAGGACTTCAAGACGCAAGCGCTCCCGCTGGCCCGTATAAAGAAGATAATGAAGCTGGATGAGGAAGTGAAGATGATATCGGCCGAAGCGCCCGTGCTTTTCGCGAAGGCTGCCGAGATCTTCATTCACGAGCTTACCATGCGCGCGTGGAACCATACCGAGGATAATAAGAGAAGGACTTTGCAGGTAAACCCCCGCAATCCATACTAGGTTATTGCAAAAGTAACTTAACTCTGTCTGTCTGTTACCTCTATGGAGATGGTAAAGAGTCCACATAGTCCTACACTTTGACATAGCCTACTTTTTAACCCGGAAACATTGTATCCTGCGGGAACGGAATGTAGTTTTATTTTCTTTCTGTGCTTTTTTCTCATGTTCGTTTGTATCCCCGTGTCGTCCGATTGTCAATAAATGTATTCTATTCTATATAATTTACGTCCTAATGCCCACAAGCCTCTCATCAGGATACGTTTTTTTGGACTATAGTTTCAGGCCCAGCGTGGTTTGGTGACTTACACTTAGTTTCCATTGCACACTTTGAATGAGTAAAATCGTACAGGTGTCCACATCATGTTTTCCTTTCCTCAACGAATAGTGTATGTAAAGCACGTATTGAAAATGGGTATAAAATGACTCCTCTAAGGAGATCAAGTTCGTGGCAACGAGATCGCGAGCGTATGTACCTGTAGCCACAAGAAATTGCTATTTTTACAAAGATTTACTTAAATACACAAATTGCTGCAAAGAGTACTTAAGCACCCATACCTACCTAATAAGTATGTATAACAACCACATATGTAGGTATGACTTTAAGTCATAATCAACTTGAAAAACTGGATTTGTGTCCCAATTTAATTATTCACCGATGGTTTCAGCGCAACGACATAGCAATGGCTATCTCCAAGTCGGACCAGTTCGACTTTCTGATCGACATCGTGCCTCGCCACGAGGTGAAGCCGGCCAGCAAGCCGCGGGACGACCCTCCCCGCCACGCGCCGGAGCATGTAAGACTGTCATCACCATCATCATTTTCACCATCGTCTGCCGCGTCTACCATAGACTAGAGATACTAAACACTCCGCTTAGCCCCACTTGAACCAAGCCGGTAACCTAGGGTTAAACGGTAACTCAGATTTATTTGTACGAATTTGACGTGGGTTAAGGCCGTTCCCTGACCCAGCATCGTCAAATTGCTCATTTAAGATCATATACTTTGCTAAGAAATGTTAAAAATTAAATTTAAAAAAAAAAAACATATTTTATATTCGATTATAGAAATAGAAATAGAAATTTATTTATTTGCTTTAAATGTAGTAGGTACATGCGGTGTTACAATTGGAATAAAAGAGTCATACATTTAAACTTAATTAAGTCATGCAAATGTTAGATGCAAGTGAGTCTATATAGGGTATACAAAACCATAACTATTTAACATACCGAGTGTCTAAGTAGTCATTTACAGAGTAGAAGCATTCATTAAAGAGCCAGCTATGAAGTTTTTTTTTAAAGACATTCAGACGGAGCTCTTTGATATGTTCTGGCAGATTGTTGTATATTTTAACACACATAGGTAACATTATCATCCTTACATTGACAGCTTTCGTTACACGTTTCACGAAACTTCGCTCGATACAATTTAATTCCAAGGTAACCTCTAACTCGGACCTTTAATCAAACTTTACTCCAGTTTATTATATCAAACAGTGTAAAACTATATATAACAGGAAAATTATCCATATTATATGCATACATTGTCAGCTTTATAAAAGCCAAGTTTTTACGCGGTATTTTTATAGAAATTAAAACGTGTTATAAACTAACTAAATCGGGCGTTCTGTGTGTAGCGCTTTCTCTTTCAGTCGTTGCACGAGTGACAGTGACGGCTGAGCTGGGTATAGGAACGGCCTTAGTTTTCCATACAAGTGTCAACCACACACACACACACGCTGTGTTATGTTTGTGTTTAACACAGCCTATTTAGTATTTAAATCCCACTGCTGTGCACAGGCCTCTAATAACGAGAGGGTTTGGGCTATGGTCAACACGCGGGCCCAATACGGAAATTGTGGTTTGGGGGACTTCACACACATCTTTGAATTACTTCGCAGATGCGTGCAAGTTTCCTCGCGATGTTTTACTTGGTGTCGTTTCACACTTAAGTGTAAACTCAGAGGTGCAAGCCGGGATCGAACCCCCTAGTTGCTCTGGACCCTTTGCATGCGAGGCTGCATGTTGAACCACGGCATAAATTAACGTTTACCGCACTTGACATACATAATTAAGTTTACATCACCCTTGGCCGTAAAGTGGGATTTTCTGCCCGCTACGCGGAGAGAAAATCTCACTTCTTGGCCAAGGCAAGACGTAAAACTTTTGACAAACTACGGGCGGTAATTCGTAAAGCCCCAGATCGCATATTTATGGCCCTCACCTTCGGTTCGGGCCACAGAAACCTGCGATCTGGGACATTTACGAATTCACCACCCTAGGTCTGTAATGTACTATAACCGCACTTGACATACATAATTAAGTTTATTGAGAGGCGATTGGTGATACTAATACATTTAAAATTGTTGATTTCAGGTAGTACAGCAACATCAGGGCATGCCAGCTTCTAACCAACAGCAGTACGTCATACAGCCGTGTGCTCAAGTTGTGCAGGTAAGTTCAACTAGTTTATTAAGGCTGCGTTCCGAATCGCGCTTAGAGCGCTCACAGCACCTTGCATCCTTATTCCTCTTAGGACTCGACTTTCAAGAGGAAAAGAGATGCAAGGTGCTGTGAGTGCTCTGAGCGCGTTTCGGTACGCAGCCTAAGCCGGAACCCGACCGCTTCGATTTTCAAAAAGCATAGACTAACTAGAGCCGACATTTGAATTTGGAACAAACTTTCGTTCTGTCGGACTGAAGAATATAGGCGGTCATTGTGCTGTTCGAAGATGTTCGAAATTTGAATGCTATTAGACAATCGAATTCGATGGTCTAATACAGCTATTAGAACATTTTCACAGTTAAGAAATCTTTCTAACTAAGCAGTTTGTCTTAGTGCTGGTCATAATTTGCGGTTTTTGAACGCATCATAGAGGGTTTATGATATGACTGTACAGATAAAGTAATTAACCTTTTATCGACGGCATAATCGCTTTCTCGCGCGCTAACAGCTTCTTGGAATTTAGTCATAGAATTCACTGTATTTAACGTTCTTATCAAAAATATAGGTCTATGCTTACATATTTAACAAATACTGCTAATACTACTACAGCCTATTTGCGTCCCACTGCTGGGCACAGGCCTCCTCTCATCACGAGAGGGTTTGAGCAATAGTCCCCACGCGTGCCCAGTGCGGATTGGGGATTTCACACACATCTTTGAATTGCTTCGCAGATGCGTGCAGGTTTCCTCACGATGTTTTCCTTCACCGAAAAGCTCAGTGGTAAATTCAAATTGAATTTCGCACATAAGTAAACTTAGAGGTGCGAGCCGGAATCGAACCCCCGACCCTCTGCATGAGAGGCGGTAGGCCACCACGGCTTATTTAAAACTTCGAATAGAGCCCCTGTATTCCAATCCACTAACTTCCTACCTCGTGTTTCCAGCAATCTACAAGCAGCGCAGCGCCGAATGTGGTTTCTCAACAGCCTGTGACGCTGATGCAGCAAGTCGTGACTCCTGGGGGGGAGGTGCAGCAACTTCCGGTAACTACATATGTAGCAGATACACACAAGGACCCCCCCCCCCCCTCTCGACAGGACTAGGTCTATCTATTTTAACCCCTGACGCGAAAAAGGGGAAGGGGGGGGAGTTGTATAAAATCCTCTAGTTTAAACGTGCTAATTTGAGCTTTGCAGTGATGACAGCGGACGTCTAAATTTGTCGGCCTATTCTACTGTCGCTTTTCTTCTCAGTCGAATCAATCTTATTACAAAGTGGTTCGATGCTTCGCCGCAATTTTCAGCCGCAACGCAAGTCAATCGGTCTTTAGATTTACAAATATTCAGTATAGCACGACACAACTTAGAAGGCGCGCGACGAAGCACTTAAGCCGTAGACGCAGGGTCCATTATTGCTCAATCCACGCGCCTTCTAATTTGTGTAAACCTGTACCCGATTGCTGACCAAATCATTTTGTATCACAGTTACAGTTAACACAAGCACAGCTGAACATGATCCGGCTGCAAGTCCAGAACAACCCTACACAGCCCATCATCATACAGGCTCAGCCACAGTCCTCCCCGCAAATCATACAGGTATTAAATCATTAACCTCAAGTCATTATTAATCATCTTAGTATTCCACAAACCTGTTTCACTTTAGGGCCAATTTTTTACAACGCTTTTTAAGTCGTCATGTAATTAACTAACCACACTATAAGGAATCTGGAAATTGACGAAACTTGGCAAGTTCCTATATGTAGATTGGATCATCATCATCATTTCAGCCGAAAGACGTCCACTGCTGGACATAGGCCTCCCCCAGGGCGCGCCACTCAGACCGGTCCTGTGCCACTCGCATCCACCGCGTTCCCGCGACCTTTACAAGGTCGTCACTCCATCTTGTTGGAGGCCTACTGACAGCTCGTCTACCGGTTCGCGGACGCCACTCCAGACCTTTCTGGCCCCATCGGCCATCAGTCCTGCGAGCATGTAGGTAGATTGGATGACAATGCAATAATATGGTACCACCGAGCTGATCTTGATAATGGAGCTTGGAGATGGTCACGGAAAAGTCCAAGCGCTATTTTAGTTTTTAAACCACTAATTATTATTTCAACCTTCAGATGAAATTTAGTCTTCAAGTACTGTGTACAAAATTTTAACTTATTCCTCGGATACCGACTTATCTGTTTAAATTATATTATTCCTTAGGTATCGTCGCAAGCGCAGCATCAACCACAGCAGCAAGTTTTCCTCGCGCAAGTTGCCACCAGCCAAGAAGATTCCTAGTCCAAAAAACTTTAATTTATAAGCGTTAAGGCTCAATAACCCACATCACTGGCAATGTGGTCGTAAAGTTAAAAAAGCAAGGCGTTCCAACCAACGATTATTGGACTGGAGAAGTGTCACACACTAGACATTAAGTATGATCAGTTTTTTATTGTTATACGATACAATGCTGCAGATTGAACACAACAGAATAAAGGTAACTTTTTCTTTGAATTTCAAAACTGAACGGTCTAAAACGCCGCCCGAAATGAAAGTTCTCGTTGATAGTGGGTGAAAAATCGTGTTTTTGACTCGGCAGCAGTTATTTCGAGTTTGGTGCATGGATTGTAAACCTTTACTACGCTTGGTCTTTGAATCCTAAACACAAGTATATAACTGCCCGTAAGTCTTTTTCTCCATCTGTAACTTTTGGCCGTTCATTGACCCAGCATCGTCAAATTGCTCATGTAAGATCATAGTTTTCTAAGAAATGTTAAATGTTAAAAATATAAAACACATGTTATATTTGATTATATCACCTTACATTGACAGCTTTCGTTACACGTTTCACGAAACTTCGCTCGATGAGTACAATTTAATTCCAAAGTAACCTCTAACTCGGACTTTTAATCGAACTTTACTCCAGTTTATTATATCAAACAGTGTAAAACTAAATATAACGGAAAAAATATCCACATTATATGCATACATTGACAGCTTTATAAATGCCATGTTTTTAAACGGTATTTTTATAGAAATTAAAACTCGTTAAATACTAACTAAATCGGGCGTTCTGTGCGTAGTGCTTTCTCTTTCACTCGTTGCACGCGTGACAGTGACGGCTGAGCTGGGTATAGGAACGGCCATAAAATAGTGATTCTGATCGGCAACGAATAATTGTAACTAAAATGTGGAAATCTGAACAAGAGGGTCCAATACAAATCGAGCGCCTCCTATTTGAGACTCACTCTTTATTGGTTTAACAAATTGAAAATAAAGAAGATATTGTTGATGGTTGGCCATTTCCTTGGCCGCTTGTATGAAGACAGACTTGCTGGTTGAGTTGTGAATAATCGTCTTATTTTGTAAATAATTTATTTGAAATATATGATAAGTTTATAATGAAAGCCTTTTAATTATAAGGATCTTAAAAGATTAATTTTACAACAAATTTGATAACGTTTTTCTAATTGTTTTTACGCTTAGCCATACTCTAAGATCATAAACATGAAAAAAATATGAGGAACATAGTAAACAAGCAAACTTAACAATACATTTAATTGACAAACTTAACGATAACAATTTCATAACTTAAAATAAGTATAAATGTATTAATAAAATAATCCAGCTAATACAGTTGCTCGAAGAATTCAAGCATCATTTATATTCCGCAGCATAAATCCTTAATCAAGTCACGTAATTCAGGATAAAGAGCTTGATTATATTATCAACTTGAATTGAAACATTTTCCCCATAACCTGGTGAGGTTGGTGTGAGGAGATGAGGAGTAACTGACACCTTTTGAATGCCGGAACGCATATCCGCGTCAAAAATTCGACACACATCGTTTTTTTTTCTTTGCACTTTATTTATGTGCAGCGGCATGCGAAAGGTTAAGACTTATTTTTTGGAGTTGAATTCTAGAGTGGCCTGGAGGTCTTCTTTGAGCAATTGCACCATCAAAGTTGTCCGCGAATGGACGGTCTGAGTTATTTCCACAGCGCGCTCTTTCTGGCCTTTCTGGAACTGCTCCATCATTTCTTTCAATCTAAATAATAAATAATAACGGTTAAGTATTAGAACAGAATAAGTAATGCTCCGTATTAGGTATGCAGAGTCCGAGTCCTTATTAGAGTCATTACTGTACATATATTTGACATATTCTGTCAGTAATAACATACAGAATATGTCAAAATATATGGAGCAAACTGTCATTAGAAAATACGTTCCAATATGCTTATAACGCCTCTTTATAATATGTGTCAAGATAAACATTTTATACAAAAGTAAACCTAACACTGTAAGACCTAAGATGGTCATTCATTACTCATTAGCTTTTCCAGAGACAAGGTAATTATATAGACTGACAATCTCCTTACATTGCGGCGTGCATATAAAGGTTGTCATTATAGGTTTACCTTGTTTTTTCTATGGCTTTACTCTACTAATCGCAAAACACAGAAGAGAAAAAATAGTTAAGCAGTGGAAGAGCTGAAAATAATAAGGATTCGTTCGATTGGGTAAATGGAATTTCCCAAATCCCAAATGGGTATAGACCAATTTTAGCGAGACAGCAAATCACTCGTACAGCACACTACTTAGAAAGCGCGCGGATTTTGCAATAATAGACTGCCTCAACGGCTTAGGGATTGACTGACTCACATAGTCGTCTCTTTGACGTCCGAACAACAGGTTTATCCCAAAAGAGATAAGGAAATCTTTTGAGAAAATAAAAATTCTTTAACCCTAAATTCCTAATTCCATTCGCTATAGGATCACTTCGTGAACTCTAATAGACGCCTAGCTAGGCTATTACTCGAAATACGTGTTCTAGTGAGAACGGAAAGTGATACTATAGCTGAGTGATCTATGGGAATGTGCGTGCACGTTGCTGTGCACGCGGTCGGTGTGACTCGGACTAAGAGCTCCTACATACCGTTTATCCCTCTCCGCCCACTTTTCATGTGCCATCTCCATTATCTCGGCGACAACTCGCTCGTCCAGCGTGCGGCATTCGTCGCGTAAAGCATTCAGGCGTCTTTGATTCTCCACCAACATTGACGCTAGGCTGGAACAGGCATTACTATTTTCACCCTTTGCAGAAATATCACAGTGTCAAATAAGCAGAAGAAATTTTACTAGTTAGTTTCTGACCGCGACTTCGTCCGCGTAGATTTCGGTTAAAGGTAGGTTCCCGCGGAAACTATGCATTTTTCGAGATAAAAAGTAGCCTTCCCCGAACTATCTATAAACCAAATTTCATCTAAATCGGTCCAGCGATCGGCGAACTATCTCTTAACCAAATTTAATCTAAGCGCGAGGCGATAACAGCAGATTCACATTTATAATATTAGTATAGATTTATAGAAAACGTAAATTCATTCCTGACGTTTAAAAGTGCCAATTCGCAGGATAAATGTTAATCATTTGTCTTAAATGATGATGAAAGCGGTGATGAACCAGGTAAGGGTGTTTCATACATTAAATAAAGTCATATTTTCTTATAATTATTGCATATACTTACTTTTTACCCGTTTCCAGTTGTATTTCTCCCAGCGTAGTTTCTAAAGTCTCCATTACTCGCTCTAGTATCTCTTTACCAATATCAGTATCATCTGAAATGTAAAAATGTATAAGCTTCTTCGTCTTAAATAATAGATCCATATCATATAATTTTAGCAATAATATGTAGGTATTTATTTACCTTTACTAGAGCTTGTAGCGATGTTCCTCTTAAACCACATGTTTATACTTGAAATGCTCTTATTCCCCTCGGATAAAAGCGCGCATTTAATTTCCTTTTCCTCTGCTGCAGATTTCTTCTTAACTTTTTCTATTCTAGCTTTCTCTTCCGCTGAAGATTTATATTCGAAACTAGAATTCTGAATGTAGCCTCTCCCACTGCAAATTATATCTGGGATTTCCACGTCTTGATACTTCTGGCTTTCTAGCTTTTCCAACTCCTTACTGATATCTTTACTGACCTCCTTACTTGTCAGTGAAGTTAAATCTTTGCTTCTTAAATCGTAGGCTCTCGTATTTTCCTCGCGGAATGCATTTGTCACATCACTAATATTGTTGAAGTCAAATGACAGTCTTATTGGTGAAATTGACGATTTGATTTTATCTTCCACTTTCTTTTCAGGAGTTTTCTTAACCGGCTCTGCTTTTTTTACTGCGTTTCTCGTATTATATCTTTTGGGTTTCTCTTCCAACGTAAACTTGCTACTAGGACAAGGTATTGGTAGCCATTTATTTATTTCATCGGATGATATCCTTTCCAATACTATTTCCGGAGAGCGCGTACTAACGCTACTTTTAGAAGGACTCGTATATTTCTCTATTATTTTTGAAGGGATTTTCTCTAGAACAACTTTTGGAGTAGCGGTACTTGATCTCGATGTCATTTTGTATCCTCTAGAAGATACTCTAGTCGGTAAGATTGGAGAGGATTCTTTCTTGTCGGAAGATGCCGAGGGTGTACTTTTCATTGGTAATCTGTCCCTCAACTGAATGAAAAATTCCGACATAGATGGGCTCATGTCTTGGATTTCTAGATTTCTATGGTCAATATGTTCCCTTAGTAACGCCGTACTTGGTGGCAGTTCGTCGAGATCATTATGTCCCGTGATCGGTGATTTACCGTCAGTTGCTATTGTTTTTTCAGTGAGAGCATCGGACAGAACTATAGTTTCCATAATTTCGTCTTTTTTTTCTTCTCGTTTTTGAACATTTTCATTGGTGTTCATAACTTCAGTAGCATTATCTTCAGCTTCGTTAGTTGAGATACTTTTGACTTCTTCTTCGGGTTTGTCAAAATCAATGTTAATGTCATTGATATTCTCACAAATATTGTATTGTTCGTTTTTCAGTATTAAATTTTGTGTCTCTACAGATTCTCTAATATCTTTTTCTTGTCTATATATTGTTTGAAATTTCTGTAACATCGTTGATTCTACGGAAGCCGTTATGTCATCTTTGCGAGATTTCTCAGTTTCAACGACAAGCCCTGGCAAGGGACTGTCTGGATCAGCTTCTTTATTGCACGATGCGTCTTTTACTGCACCTTTTTTATTAGTTTGCTTCCCTTTTTTCACTGCTTTTATTTCTTGGGTTTTATTTGTTGTTTTGTTTGCACTCTTTTCTATTTTGATTTGAATAATTTCATTCCTTTTCTGTTTTTGAGGATTGCTCTTCACACTGATAGTGTCTATTGGCGCATCGATTATTTCGTTAGGAATTACTTCCATAGTAGGAGCGTGCTCTATGACTGGTTCCGTTTCAACGATTTTGTTTTTAGGCGGAGTTTCTTTCACAAAAGAAACCTCTAACGCTTCAGGTGCCGGTTCTCTCATTCTTTCGTCTATAAGATCAGTAGTATGTTCTACTTTCAACTTACGGGATCTAGGCTTTGATTGTTTAGCTACTTTACGTTTCTTTACTTTCGTACTGTTATCATCTGTTGAACTATTATTGTTCTCTGTATATTTTACACGGTTAACAGACCTTCCACGCTTAGTGGCTGATGATTCTATTTTATTTGAATTAACACGTTGCTTCATCGCAGTTTTCTTCTTAAAATCTTCATCTTCACTGTCACTGGTATAATTGTATACTGTCAAATCAGTTTTTGATTTTGTATCGATTTGTGTTATTTTCTCTTCATTGTCTACTTTTTCTTTTAATTTATCAAACATGTCATTTAGCTTTTTTGTTTTCGGTGATGTAACGGGTTCAGTACTGGCGCGTTTTTTCGTTGTCATTCTACAGCGAGTTTGGCGTACTATTTCCAACTCTTTGTAGCAAGTTGCTATCGGCGTATCATTATTATTGTATCTGGGCTGTACTTTAGTATTATTTTGAATTTCGTCCATAGGATCGCTGTCATCATCTTTTGGGGAATAGAGTTTTCTCTTTTTTCGAATCAATGGCGTGCTTATTCTGTTAACTGGTGAATTTGTATTAGTGTTTTCTATAAACACGTTGTCTTCCTCAATTGCGCTGTCATCGATTACTTTGTTCTCAATATCGTTTTTCTGCTTAGCGTTCTGTTTAATCTTTCTTTGAGCTCTCTTTTTAGCTGGTTGTAATCTAAGTTTAATTGGTTTTGTCTTAGTATTTGAAGATGCGGTACTTTTCTCTTTCGGAACGCTTGGTGATACTTCGTTCATATTTTTAGTATTCAATATACCTAAAATAGCAATCTTTTGCTGTTCTTTACTTAAAATTTCCGTACATTTATCAAAGTTACGAGATACTTCATCAACAATATTATTCAGACAATCCATTATTTCTGCCTCTATCATTATATCATTTTTATTTAGATCTGGATCTTCCAAAATAAAGTCGCTGCCTTCAGAACTGGTCTGGTTTATTTTTTTAGCCAAACTTGGACTAATAAGGAGTTGTCCAGCGCTATTTTCACTAATATGCTGGGAAAAAAACGCTTCCACAGCTTCAGCGTCGAGCGATTTCGATTCCTCAATAACCGGCTTTTCTTTAGTCGCATTTCTTTTTCTATCATTAACATACGACGAATCCATCAAGTACTCCGTATTTGACTCATCAGAAGTGGAGTTACTTACTACAGTACATTTACTTTTGGGAGTCTTCTTAACTTTTTTTACTTTCTTAGTTACTTGTTCTTCGAGGGGCGTATTTTCGATGACATCCGTGTCCTGTGTTTTCTTATCAGTGATTATGCCGCTGTCTTTTTCGTTGAAGGCTTCTTTGACAAGTAGATCCAGTAGGTCTACTTCCTGGTTGTTCCTGTATATTTTGTCATAGGTTGCTCTGAGGACTTCGTCGTCGTTGGATCCGAGGGTTGCCGCTAGCATTAAGCTAGTTGGGTTTGTGCTGTTGCCGATAGACGCGAAGTTTCTTTTTTTAGTATTGACTTCGCTGTCACTTTGCCTCTGGCAGACGCCGACGTGGGTGGAGCGAGCGGACTGCGACAGACTGACGCTGCTGCGATCCTCGCACTCGCTCACTTCTCTCACAATGGACAGTTCTGGCTGAATGCTAACTTTAACCGCCTCCTTATTATACAATAGGTGAGGCAACGCGGCTAATTTATCGTGAAGCTGAAACATATAATTATTTTACAAATAGATATGGTTAGGTATTCGAGCAATGTATCATTAATCATTCATTATGTACATAGGTGCACAAAAATAAATTATTGCACATAAGGAAAACTTTTTGTAGATATCATATACATATCTATGCACATAACTAGATAGCTCTTTTAAACCTGTGAATGGGAATACACATTAAAAAACCACCTAGAGAGAGGTAAATCAAAAGGTTACATAAAAAATGTTACTGAATAAAAAAATGCTTTACATCACCCTTGGCCACAAAGTGGGATTTTCTGCCCGCTACGCGGAGAGAAAATCTCACTTCTTGGCCAAGGCAAGACGTAAAACTTTTGACAAACCACGGGCGGTAATTCGTAAAGTCCCAGATCGTATATTTATGGCCCTCGCCTTCCGTTCGGGCCACAGAAACCTGCGATCTGGGACATTAACGAATTCACCACCCTAGGTCTGTAATGTACTATTAATTTACAATTAGATAATAAAGTACCTGTGCTAGTGAAGAAGTAGATGCAGTGGAGGGGGAGTTGAATGACAAATGGTTTCGGGAACGCACAATAAAGCCTGAAACATTCAATTAATAAGTGTACCTATCTATCTACGCACATTCTAGATGCAAAATTTCACCAAAATCATTTCAGACGTATATAATGAAACGTAGTATTTAAAACACAAATTCATTGACTACTTGAAATAAGTCTGATAACTATAGAAGATAGAAGAACAATTTTAAAGGAGGCTGATTATTGATTTGAGGTTATCTATTATATTTGTTCCTGGAATGATAGGTACTTAAAAAAATGATTGCTGGGTCATAAATGTCTATGAACTTTAAAATATCACATTATATTACCTGAATGTTTTCGCCTTCGCGGCGGGAGCGCCGAACGGTCCTCCTCCTAAACGCAAAACATACGTCAACTTTGACAACGTCAAATACAATCTACCCAAAAACAATTAATTTATTAAGATGTAGGTAGATGTGAAGTGACTGAAAGAATGAATGATAGTAAATACTATTGCATATTTATAATTTATCTTTTTTAGTCGACAATCGACAAAGACACATTTTTATGTAAATATTTAGGATAATCATAGTTAATAAAAAAAAATTGACGAAAAGGTGGAATTAAATTTACTCACCGAACTGCTAAATTTTCTAGGGCACGGCTTGATAGTGTTGTTTGGTTCCGAGAATGGCGACGATTCCATGGCGTCAATGTTCAGTAAAACCTGAAGTTACAATGTAAGTATTCGGATTAAATTATCAAGAAAAATAATATACCTAAATATTGTATAAAGTATCAATACTAAGTACATCAATGCGAAAGTAACTGCCTGGGGCTCTATTCGAAACGTTACAACGGGAAACTACTTCGAATCAACCCACCTTTAGCCTGAGTTGGGTTGATTCAAGAACAGTTGACGGACTCTCGAAATTAGCCCACTAGAACACTTTCCCTATGTAACGTTTCGAATAAGTAGAGCTCCTGTTTGTTTGTTACACTGTGTGTGCTGTGTGCACTTAGTCCTTGTCGGCGAAGGCGGCCCGCAGTGCCCGGTCGAGTGGCCGCAGCCGCGCGGTGGCGAGGTGTCTCTGTGTGTATGAGTGTGTGTGTGTGTGTGTGTGTGTGTGTGTGTGTGTGTGTGTGTGCACCTGGTACTTGTCGGCGAAGGCGGCCCGCAGCGCCCGGTCGAGGGCCCGCAGCCGCGCGGTGGCGAGGAGTGTGTGTGTGTGTGTGTGTGTGTGTGTGCACCTGGTACTTGTCGGCGAAGGCGGCCCGCAGCGCCCGGTCGAGGGGCCGCAGCCGCGCGGTGGCGAGGAGTGTGTGTGTGTGTGTGTGTGTGTGTGTGCACCTGGTACTTGTCGGCGAAGGCGGCCCGCAGCGCCCGGTCGAGGGGCCGCAGCCGCGCGGTGGCGAGGAGTGTGTGTGTGTGTGTGTGTGTGTGTGTGTGTGTGCACCTGGTACTTGTCGGCGAAGGCGGCCCGCAGCGCCCGGTCGAGGGGCCGCAGCCGCGCGGTGGCGAGGAGTGTGTGTGTGTGTGTGTGTGTGTGCACCTGGTACTTGTCGGCGAAGGCGGCCCGCAGCGCCCGGTCGAGGGGCCGCAGCCGCGCGGTGGCGAGGAGTGTGTGTGTGTGTGTGTGTGTGTGTGTGTGCACCTGGTACTTGTCGGCGAAGGCGGCCCGCAGCGCCCGGTCGAGGGGCCGCAGCCGCGCGGTGGCGAGGAGTGTGTGTGTGTGTGTGTGTGTGTGTGTGCACCTGGTACTTGTCGGCGAAGGCGGCCCGCAGCGCCCGGTCGAGGGGCCGCAGCCGCGCGGTGGCGAGGAGTGTGTGTGTGTGTGTGTGTGTGTGTGTGTGTGTGTGCACCTGGTACTTGTCGGCGAAGGCGGCCCGCAGCGCCCGGTCGAGGGGCCGCAGCCGCGCGGTGGCGAGGAGTGTGTGTGTGTGTGTGTGTGTGTGCACCTGGTACTTGTCGGCGAAGGCGGCCCGCAGCGCCCGGTCGAGGGGCCGCAGCCGCGCGGTGGCGAGGAGTGTGTGTGTGTGTGTGTGTGTGTGTGTGTGTGTGTGCACCTGGTACTTGTCGGCGAAGGCGGCCCGCAGCGCCCGGTCGAGGGGCCGCAGCCGCGCGGTGGCGAGGAGTGTGTGTGTGTGTGTGTGTGCACCTGGTACTTGTCGGCGAAGGCGGCCCGCAGCGCCCGGTCGAGGGGCCGCAGCCGCGCGGTGGCGAGGAGTGTGTGTGTGTGTGTGTGTGCACCTGGTACTTGTCGGCGAAGGCGGCCCGCAGCGCCCGGTCGAGGGGCCGCAGCCGCGCGGTGGCGAGGAGTGTGTGTGTGTGTGTGTGTGCACCTGGTACTTGTCGGCGAAGGCGGCCCGCAGCGCCCGGTCGAGGGGCCGCAGCCGCGCGGTGGCGAGGAGTGTGTGTGTGTGTGTGTGTGTGTGTGTGTGTGCACCTGGTACTTGTCGGCGAAGGCGGCCCGCAGCGCCCGGTCGAGGGGCCGCAGCCGCGCGGTGGCGAGGAGTGTGTGTGTGTGTGTGTGTGTGTGTGTGTGTGCACCTGGTACTTGTCGGCGAAGGCGGCCCGCAGCGCCCGGTCGAGGGGCCGCAGCCGCGCGGTGGCGAGGTGCGCGGTGAGGGCGCCCGCGTCGCCCGGCTGCAGCGGTTCTAACGTTTGCACCGCTAGCACCGTCTCAGAATTCGCTCTAACAACAAGGCACAATATGTAAGTATCGGTCACAAACACAAAGCCACAATCCACGGAGGTCACGCATAATATACGTCAAAGCGGAAGTTTTACCATTGACCTCCTAAAAACATGTCCTTCTGAGTTTTCTGCCGAGTTTGTTCGGCTGTCTTGTTATCATTATCAGCAATGGGCTAGCAAGATTAATTTAATTTTCTTGGCCAATTTGCTGACTGAATGATTGAATTTGAATTCTTCAGAAATACAACTAGGTACTTTAATGCCAATCGAAAGCGAAATCTTAATTCGTATCATCATCATTTCAGCCTAAATACACACACACAGCTGAACATAATAACCTCACCAGAACCTCGCAATTCAATGTATTCTGGGGACCTTTATCAGGCCGGCCGCCTCCTAGTTGGAGACCTAACTATCTCCAGCCGGTAGACGCTCTGTCTTCCACTTTATCATCCTCATATCTGCCGAAAATCGCAAGCAATCGTGAGCGAAAATACGGTGGCCCGTATCTTACCCATAGAAGTACATAGTACTATAGCTGGAACTACCTCAGTGACCAAGTTTTGGGCCAGGTGCGCGGGGGTGAGGGGCGTGGAAGGCGTGTATCTCTCTTTATCTAACATTATGACGAGAGATAAAGACAAAAGAAAATTTAGGCATTTTTTTTATCTAAAAAGATTGACAAACAGGCAGACGGCCCACCTGGTGGTAAGTGGTCACCGCCGCCTATAAACAGTTGTAACACCAGAGGCGTTGTCGATGTTGATAGGGGAGGAGGATGGGGCGTATGGGATAAGGGAGAATAGGGGATTAGGGAAGATGGGATAGAAAAGTATTTTGAAAACGACCTTCGGACGGTCTTCAAGCTAAATTTTTATTTTTGTCGAAATTGACGCTACTCGCTCCAGTACCTACTACCTCCATGATCTTACCTGTACAGCTGAATGCTGCAAACGTTTTCCTCGCTGACAGTGAGAGCGTCGTAGGACTTGTACTTGGTGGGGGCCGCTTCGGTGACGCGGCAGTCGAGGATCACGGTGATGGAGCGAGTGGCGCGATTTACGTCCAGCCACGTCGCTCTGGACTGGGGGCCCTGAGGGCGGAATATCGGGATGAAGAATGATAACTCGATTTCTGAACTCTGTGTGTTACCTCTTCACGCTTCAACCGCTGGACCGATTTGGTTGAAATTTGGTATGGAGTCAGTTGGAGTCCCGGGAAAGGACATATAAGTAGGCTGCTTGATTAGTGTAGATCTAAGAATGATATGACATCCAGATAAGAATTATATATGAATGCCTTTATGGCATTAAGTTCGCCTTTTGTATTCGTTTTTTTTACTAATGTGCAATCAAGTTTAAATAAATAAATAATCCCGAAACCGATAATGAAGCCGTGGTGGCCTAGTGGTTCGGCCTACCGCCTCTCATGCAGAGGGTCGGGGGTTCGATTCCGGCTCGCACCTCTAAGTAATTATGTGCGAAATTCAATTTGAATTTACCACTGAGCTTTTCGGTGAAGGAAAACATCGTGAGGAAACAAGCACGCGTCTGCGGAGTAATTTAAACATGTGTCAGAAGTCCTCAATCCGCACTGGGCCCGCGTGGGTACTATAGCCCAAACCCTCTCGTGATGAGAGGTCCGTGCCCAGCAGTGGGACGCAAATAGGCTGTAGTAGTAGTAGTAAGTAAATAATATGAGTGCTGGCACTTACGATAAAATTTACACACATCTTTGGTAGGTATATCAAATGACTATAGTAACTAGACTATAGGCAAAGTGACTTTCCATCAGGTGGTCCTTCACAAACAACTTACTTTGATGAGAGCAACCCGCCGGCAGACAGTTTCTTGCACACGACTGACGTCACGCAGTCTGAGCGATGAGCGTTGTGGCTGTTCAGAAAATCGCGCGCGTCCTGCCGTAGATAACAAAATCACATAAGCAGGCTGATCGGTTCGATTCCACGAAGTGATATTCTATAGGGAAGGGAAAAGGAATCTCCCTATTGCTTCTCGGATGAACCTGTTATTCGGGACGTCATAAAGTGACTGCTAGGCTGCTAGGTGAGTCAGTAAATCAAAAAGTCCGTTGTTCGGCGCATAAAGTGAGATAGCTGACCCCGTCAAGCTCAATCGTGAACGTGTAAGTATGAGCGAGACGCACGGATGGCTAAAGTTCGCTTGTTGGAATTTGTATGTGCTCTGTCATGGCTCTGTCGTAAAAATTGGGAGACTCTCTATGGTTATTTTGGGTTATGGGAAATTACATTCATACATACATAAAATCACGCCTTTTTCCCATAGGGGTAGACAGAGACTTCCTTCCATTTGCTACAATTCCTACATATAGTACGACACAACTTAGAAGGCGCGCGGCGAAGCACTTACGGTAGGACTCCAACAAGATGGAGCGATGACCTGATGAAGGTCGCGGGAAGTCGGTGGATGCGAGCGGCACAGGACCGGTCGGAGTGGCGAGCCTTGGAGGAGGCCTACTATGTCCTGCAGTGGACATCTATCGGCTGATATGAATGATGATGACGATGATGATGATCAAAGTTTATGATTCTATCACGCAGCGAAACCCCGAACATAGCTAATCTAACCTATATCTTACCTGATAGAAATCCCTCCAAGACTTCTCCATGAACACGTCGGACGGTTTCCCTCTGGAACAGCTCCCGGGGAACCAGGAGACGGCAGCCGCCTCCCGGACGCGAGGGTCGTAGCGGCCCACCAGCCAGCGCAGCAGGGCTTCCAGGATCACGAACTGGGTCGGGAGGTGGCCGCAGGATGACAGGAGCGCGGCCAGCTTCACGCTGGAATAGGAAGTGCATGAGATGGCATCGCAATAGAATCAGAACAGCCAGGTCATTATCCAGGGGGAGTTTCAAATTTTCATAAAGTGTATGGAGGGTTGAAGTTAAGGAGCGCAATCTTTATAGTTCCAAAGGTAGACACCAAATCGGGTAGGTTGGGGGCGCTGCGGTCGCCACTCCAGCCAAGCCACCTAGGCGGATAGTCTGCAGTAGCGCCTTCACATGGCGCTGCTGAGGCGAAAACGGTTGTGAGCCGAGTGTTTTGTTTTGTTGCTTATCAAATCCGCTGAACACGTTTTCAACTGTTTCGCCATATAAGATTGCGCTCCTTACCAAGACACATTCCACACTCCATAATAAAGTGGCTATATATTCGAAGTTTTAAAATAGGGATCTCCCTCTTCCCTATACGATCGCTCACGCGTCGCGTGAACTTTAAGCAGCTAGATTTAAAGTTCCACTTGACTCGAGCGATCCTATAGGGAACAGGGCGATCCCTATTTAAGATTTCGAACATAGCCCCACACCAGTGGCAAATCTCCTTACATTGCGGCGTACCACATTCATATTCATATTCATACTTATTTATTTGCGAACAATATCCATGAACAATATGCAGAGGGTGTTTCAAATTTTCATACAGGCTACCTACCTAGCTACCTATCTACCTAACCAGCGATATCTATTATCGCATTTCATCATCATCATCATCATCATCATCATCATCATCATCATCATCATCATCATCATCATCATCATCATTTCAGCCGATAGACGTCCACTGCTGGACATAGGCCTCCCCCAAGGCGCGCCACTCAGACCGGTCCTGTGCCACTCGCATCCACCGCGTTCCCGCGACCTTTACAAGGTCGTCACTCCATCTTGTTGGAGGCCTACCGACAGCTCGTCTACCGGTTCGCGGACGCCACTCCAGGACTTTCGCATTTATCGCATTTCGTTAATACTTATTTCGGGCGTACAGGTTTACTCAGCTTAGAAGACCACGTTAATTCTTTACTTCAAGCAAAAATGGACTCTGCGTGCTCCATGGCGCGCCTTCTAAGTTGTGTCGTGCTGTAGGTACGCTGATTTGTATGAAGGTTGTCATTCTATAGGTTTCCCTTACTTTTTCTATGGTCACTCACACTCACCCACTATTCTGTGTCACTGTATTCCCTTTAT
>CAXARK010000512.1:0-18623 GCA_963971205.1 Aethes cnicana
CTCGAATTATTTGGGTCAAAATTAGGCTATTGCGCAAATCACCAAATTCACAAGACTTGCTTTTAATTTTAAGATTACTCAGAAACTTGTCAAACGCGTCTGTTTGCTGGCTTATTTCGAAAAACAAGTGTCGCTCGTAGTTAACATTCCATTCGGGATCGCAATGTTGTGCGAAACGTAGCACTAACTGCTCGTAATTGTTTTTCGTATTGTCGTCCAGGTCTAATTCTTCCAAAATTTTCCGTCCAAACTTTCCAATGACGTGAAGGAACAAAGCGCATTTTTCGCGGTATCCAGCCTCCTCTTTGCCAGATGCAATTAAATAATAATCAAAACCGATCTTCCACTCGCGCCAATTGCACGCCATATTGCCGGGTTCACTCATAGCGGCCGGCTGTTGTATCGCGGAATACATCGATACCGTCGCTTTCGCGTCGGGAATTATCTTCGCATTTGACCGCTGCATTATTTACACTAAATGTAACACTAAATGCACATAATCCCGTTATGTTTCAGCCACACCTGACACCATGTAGTAATATAGGTTAATCAATGAAACGCACAGTACGACTGCTCAGAGATAACTGTTTATTTGACATTCTTTATGAACTACCTTCAACCATATTTATAAGCATGCTAAACTACCCACTCTTATAACAGACTGGAATGTGAGCATAGGGTGGGACTGGCAATCCAGCCGTCAGTTTTCGGCACGCTTATGGAGGAAAAGATCACACAGTCCCACTTTATGAGATATGCTACGAAAGTGATCAGAGCAGTGGCCAGTGCAAATTGGGCCAAAGTCATCTGAAAAAGCTCCAAGGGAAAACTCCCTAAAGGTAAGAAGTGACCTAAACTGTATAGCCATACATACATATATATATTATAGTAATAAACCGTAATAAGTAGCAGTAGTAGTTATAGGGTTATGGTGTTTATGGTGATAGGGTAAACAGTAGTACAGTAGACTAGCATATTAGGGTGGATTGGTGATTGCCGCTGGTAACGCGTTGCTGAGAACGGCTCTGTTTTATTTCAGCATGGTATGCCCGCGTTGCCAGCAGGAGTACCAGGACCTCCTGAACAACTCCAGGGGTACCATCAACATACTAATGGCAATTATATTCTTCCTGGTGAATTGAATATGCCACATAATGAGACCCCAGGGTTTCCAGTCGGGAACCTCGACGTCCTATCCTCTCCTTCCACTGGAAGGGCCGGAAGAGGAACAGGGTAGCTCGACGGAGCCAATAACCCCAGCTGACGGTGAGGGGAGTGAAGCGGGGGCATCCTCCAACCCCATAGATGAATCGAGGTGGGCTCTGAAGAGGAATATGAGGCTGACATGGATTTAACACCGCCAGTTGGGCAAGGATGTTGTAAATACTGCTTGGTATGCTAATCAAAATTATAATTTTTTCTTTTTATTTTTATTTAAAAATTGACATTCGATATTATTTTTACTTCTTGTCAATACATTGTAAAAACAAACATCAATACATTTTATTTTATTATTTCTTTAAAATTCTAACACGTTATCAGCACGAAGAACGGTCGGAATCTGTATTTAAAGTATTAAATAATAATATATTTTGTTGTGTGACTGTAAAAATAATAGTTACGTAAAATGTCACAAGGAGATGTTTCTGCTTCGAAACCCAACAATTCATCGTCAATTCCTACATTCTACCTGAAAAATAGAGATGGCTATTCGGACTGGAAATTCAAAATGCGGAGTTACCTACTACACGAAAATTTATTGGAAACAATAGATGGCTACCCTGAAGGTAACGACACTCCAGTCGCCACTAAGGTACGAAATAATTCTAAAGCTCTTGCAAAGATCTGCTTAACATTAGAAGGCGCAGCCATTACGCACGCGAGGTCTGCTAAAACTGCTGCTGAAGCATGGATATCTTTACAAAAGGCTTTTGAAGACAAAGGAATGGGGCGTAGATTGGCCTTAGAACGTAAATTATATAGACTCAGTTTATCGGATTTTGATGATGACTTAGAAGCCTACATTGATGCGGTAATATCGACGGCACATGACCTTGCTGATATCGATAAGGTGATCGAAGATGCGTCGATTGCGGCCGTATTGCTAGGAGGTCTCACTCCGAGATATGAACCTATGATAATGGCCCTTGAAAACTGCAATATTGAAGTGACAACTGATGTAGTAAAATCTAGATTAATGAATGAAATTTCAAAAACTAGTACAATACCAGTAGATTCCGTTTTCTATAACAAATTGAAGCCGAAATCCAAAAAGAAGTACATTGTCTGCTATGACTGTAAAGAGCCTGGTCACAAGAGACCTGACTGTCCTCTGAAGAATAAGAAGGATAAAGCTAATCCAGTGACTCAAGACGACACGCTGTTTACTGCTCTGAATACTTCTAGCATTTCCAATAAGGACATCTGGTATGTAGACTCTGGAGCTACAAGACACATGACGTCTAGACGTGATTGGCTTCAAAATATATCTTTGCTGGATAATGCTAAAGTAACTGTTGCCAATGGAGAACAGATAAAATGTTGTGGTGTAGGCAATATTTCTATAAATACGCCAGTTAATCTAATTAAGACTATTAATGACGTTGCTCTTGTACCTGATTTAAATGTAAATTTGTTATCAGTACAAAAAGCTATTGAAAAAGGTTTTATTTGTGTTTTTGATAAAAGCGGTTGCAATTTTTATAAAAATGATACCTTTTGTTTTACAGGTGATTCCGTTCTGCATGCTTCGCCCTGTGGTGGTTTGTACGCACTCGAATGTACTACAAATGCATCCCAAAACGCTGTTAGTAATTATATGTCACAAGATGAGCAATCTGACTGTCTGAACATGTATCAACTGTGGCACAAACGTTTAGGCCATTTATGTCGTTTGGGTATGAATCAGTTAAAGAATCATGACGTAGGTGTCAGTTTTACACAAGTAGATAAAAATAGTTGCATCGCTTGCGTCGAAGGTAAACAATGTAGGAAACCGTTTAAGAAAATAGCCTATAATAGAGCGTCTTTACCTTTAGAGTGTGGATCACCACAGTGATTTATTGGGACCTGTAAGTACGACATCTTGTCAGGGAAATAAATACGTTTTATTTTTTATAGATGACTATACTCGCAAAATATTGGCTTACTTTATATCTTCTAAAACACAAGTCAAAGAAAAATTCTGTTTGTTCCAAGTACTAGAGGAAAACTATTTCCTTTCAAAATTAAGGCAATAAGAACTGATGGTGGCAAGGAATATTTAAATAAAGAATTTTCTGACTTTCTTTTTTTAAAGGGAATCGAGCACCGGACTACTACGCCTTACAGCCCGCAAAGGAATGGAGTTGCTGAGCGCACCAATCGTTCTATTACCGAAATAGCAAGGGCATTGTTAGCTGAGAGCTCGTTACACAAAGCTTACTGGTCAGGTCAGGTCAGTTTATTTATCCATAACAATCTTACAATCGTGTCGGACAGTATTTACAAAAAAAAAAAAAAACATTAAAATTAACAATATACCTAAAAAGAACAAAAAATAAATCAATAAAAAAATAAAATACAATTTAAATAGAATGTCACTAGGCGGATAAAACATATTGAAATCAATTAAAGTTAACAATAATATCAAATCATACAGCAAAATACATGAAATAAAATTTAAATAGAATGTCGAGGCGGAAAATTATATCATCACATTATTCTCTATCATTTATAAAATCATTAATGTCATAATAACACTTCTTAACTAAAAAATTTCTAAGACGACGTTTAAAAATATTAACATTATTAATGAATTTTATATCAATGGGTAAGCTATTATATAGTTTTACTGCTTGATGCCTAACGCTATGTTGAACAACTTTAAGTTTGGGAATGAGCGTATGAGCAAAGTCCTTCCTCCGTGTATTCAGTCTAACATTTCGTTCTTCATCGGTCTCATATCTTTCTGGGTATCCCACAACACTAGTCAATATTATTAAAATGTAGAGACAGGGTACAGTTAAGATGTCAAGTTTGATAAAATGCTCTCTACACGACTCCCATGAAGGGATGCGTACAATTGTTCTGATAGCGCGCTTCTGTATTATGAATGCTTTCTTTATATTGTACGCGTAACTCTGCCCCCAGAACTTAATACTGTAGCGCAAGCGAGACTCTACTAATGCGTAATAAGCAGTAATTAGTTGCTTGAGGGTCACTTCATCGCGCAGGCTCCTGAGTGCGTAGCAAGCCGAACTAATTGTACTCTCTAAAGCCTTAAGCTCATGCTTCCAGTTAAGGTCACAGTCTAAACGTGCACCAAGAAATTTAACCTCATTGACGCTAACAATATCAGAACCTTCCAAATTAACAGATAAGGTGTCTTTGTTTCTTGAAGTAGTTCTGAATAACATAACTTGTGTTTTACTCATATTCAAGGATAAATTATTTACTCTAAACCAGTACTGGAAACATTTAAGAACAGCATCTACTTTGGCATTAAGGTCGTCAAGGTTTGACGAGGAAATTATGGCATTTGTATCGTCAGCAAATAAAATTACTCTAACTTCACTAAATTTAAGGTTAATGTAGTTTACCAGGTCATTTACAAAAATAATAAATAAAACTGGACCCAAAATTGATCCTTGGGGAACCCCTTTGTCAATTTTAGATAATTTAGATCTATATATTTCCTGAACCCCATCCTCGATTGCTTTAACTTCAACAAACATTTTCCTATTTTCCAAGTACGATTTCATAAGCTGAAGTGTTTTTCCCCGAATGCCATAATGTTCCAGCTTGTATAGCAGTATCTCGTGATCGACATTATCAAAAGCAGATGTTAAATCTAGAAATATGCCAGCAACCTTGGTTTTATTATTTAGTCTTATAATTACATCATCAATTAATTTTTCTATAGCGTCTCCAGTACTTATGTTTTTTTGATAACCATACTGTCTTTCGCTAATTACATTATAAGATTGTAAATGTTTTATTATTCTAGATTTAATTAGTTTTTCAAAAATCTTTGACAAGACTGACAAAAGTGATATGGGTCTATAGTTCTGTGGATCAGTCTTGGAACCTTTTTTATGCACTGGTACCACCTTAGCTACTTTTAGTTGATCTGGGAAGATTCCCTCCTCATAGCAGTTATTGTAGAATATTGATAGAGGCACAGCTAATAGATCGATATTTTCTTTAATCACTGATATTGGAAGTTCATCAGTGCCTGTAGATTTCTTTGTCTCTATGTTTTTTACACATGAAATAATATCAGTAGGTGTAATATACTGCCATGTCATATCTAAAGGCACGGCCGAGCCAAAATCGTGTAAATTCCCAATGGTTTCCCTTATGTTACTGCCAGGCTTAGAAGATGAACTTAAATCAAACTTAGACGAAAAAATCTCTACAATGTTGCGTGGATTATCCATCACTCTGTTATTAACCTTCAACAGTATTTGTTCTCGTGAACGTAGAGTTACTTTGTTGCGATGTTTATTTACCACTTTCCAAATTGCTTTAGCCGATTTTTTGGATTTCTTAATTGCGGATTGGACTGCTGCTTTTTTAGCTATTTTGATGACTTTTCTATAGAACCTTACATAATTATTTTTATATGATATTATTGATTCATGGTTTGTTGTTAAATTAGAATTCATTAGACAACGTTTCATATGACTGGAAACTTTTATGCCTGGTGTGATCCATTGAATTTTTTTGTTAGAGTTTATTTTTATTTTTACTCTTTTTACAAGAAAACTACTTTTAAATATTTTGTAGAAATGGTTTAAGAAATCGTTAAAACCAACGCAATCCCATCTTACTCGTATAATACGCTCTCTAAAAATGGCATTACCCTTGTCGTTAAAAACTCTACGATTAGTCACTACTGGGAAGATTCTTTTCAAGTAGCAGTATATTTGAAGAACCGGACACCACACCGAGCCTTAGATGGACAAATACCATATGACAGATGGTGCGGTCGTAAGAGTGACCTGAGTCATTTGAAAGTATTTGGATGTAGAGCACTGGTACATATACCTGCATGTCATAGGAAGAAATTGGATTTACTCAATCAAATGATGTAGATGACTCCGTCACTAACTTCTCGGCAATCATTTCAAATTCAATTAGTAAAAACTCTAAAATAGTTAAAATAAGTCGCACAAAATTTACTATACAACCTTGGATGACTCCTGGACTCATTAGGTGTTCCAAACAGAGGGACAAACTACATTTAATCTCAAGACAATTCCCGGAAGATGAAACTAAAAAGCTGATTTACTCTAGGTACCGTAACTTCTATATAAGCCTACTCAGAAAAATCAAAGCTGAATATGAGAAAAAAGAAATAATTGAGAGCAAAAAGTCTCCTAAAACGTTATGGAAAACTATAAATAAAATAACACATCGTAACATTAAATCTACTCCTATAGCTCAGGATCTCACAAAAATAAAGGATAATGTAAAAGATTCTCTAAATTTTTGTAATGAATACTTTTCCTCGGTTGGACAAAATCTTGCAAATGCGATACTTACACAAAATAACGAAACACAGGAATATCTTGCATCTAAAGTTAAATTCAATCCCTATTCATTAAAGTCATTTTTCATATCCCCAACAGACGAACATGAAGTTTCCAGTCTCATCCAGAAACTAGATCCGAATAAATCTCCGGGTCTTGATAATTTAAATAACAAAGTCCTAAAGGCTATTGCCCCCCTTATAGCAGAACCACTTGCAGCAATTTTCAATCTCAGTATTGAAAAAGGATATTTTCCCAAGGCTTGGAAAATTGCTGCTGTTGTACCAATATATAAAGGTAATTCAAAATCTGAACCCTGCAACTACCGACCGATTTCACTCTTAGGGTCTATCTCGAAGCTTCTAGAGCGAATTGTAAACAAAAGACTTGTTTCATACCTCGAATCGAATTGCCTACTTACCGATCGACAATTTGGATTCCGGAAAAGGAAATCAACTGAAGACGCTGTAACTTCATTAACTAGAACTGTGTCAACGCATCTAGATGAGGGGCGAGCCTGTGTCGGCGTCTTTTTGGATTTAGCAAAAGCGTTCGACACAGTCTCTATCCCCATCCTGCTACGAAAATTAGAAGCATATGGAATACGGGGATCTCCTCTCAACTGGGTAGCTAGTTATCTGACGAACAGAAGCCAGTGCGTAAAGATTGAAAGTCATAAGAGTGACTTAAGATCAGTATCTTTTGGCGTCCCACAGGGCAGCATTCTGGGCCCGACTCTTTTTCTAACTTACATAAACGACATTGCTCAGATTCCCATTCAGAATGCTGACATTCTGTGTTACGCCGACGATACAGCTATAATTTTTCATGGAAACACATGGCAGGATGCTTACACTCAAGCTGAACTTGGTATTGCAATGATAGATAAATGGCTAAAGGAAAATCTCCTCACCTTAAACACTTCCAAAACAAAGTTCTTATGCTTCCACAAAACGTTAGCCTCAGCACCCAAACAACAAATTCATCTTAAAATCCATAATAATCTCTGTATAGCAAAAGCAAATTGTACCTGCAATTACATCACACGCACAGGTTCCATTAAATATCTAGGGGTCCAAATAGACGAAAAACTAAGTTTTAGAGACCATATTGCTGCTGTATCGGGCCGTGTAAGAAAGTTAATACACACTATGAAAATGCTTCGTGAATCAGCAGAACAAGATATTTTGAAATTGATATACGTGACTTTAGGGCAATCCATACTCAATTATTGTATACTTGCTTGGGGTGGCATTTGTCCCACTACGCTCTTGAAGTTAGAGAGGGCGCAAAGGGCGGTCTTGAAGGTAGCTCTAAGAAAGCCAATCAGGTATCCTACTGTTAATATTTACAGGGACATAAGAGTGCTGAGCGTAAGAAGTCTATTCTTGATGAGGGTGGCATTATATGTTCATAGGTCTGTTTTAAAGTCAGATGAATATGAAAAAATGCTTAAACTTCGGATATACAAATTGCCTGTTACAGCAGTGAAATCCTCTTTTGCGCAACGTTTTGAAATCTTTCTATATCCTCGAATATATAATAAACTTATTAAGCTATACAATTTCAAGGCACTCTCTGTATTTCATGCGAAAAAATTGCTACTCAACCATATGTTTCAATTATCATATGAAGAATCCGAAAGCATAATAAAAGTCAAATAAACACCGATACACATGTACACTGACAAACACATAATCACCCATACACACACACACACACACACACACACACACACACACACACATACACACACACAACACACACAAGACATACAGAGACACACATACACATAGAAGAACTTACTAAATTACCACTTCCTTTTTCTTATGTTTAATTTGTTTTTATCTTTCCTTGTTTTTCTTACTATTCTTTTGGTTTTTGTTACTGAGCAAATAGAAGTCACGTAAGCCGATAACTCTTTTTGTTAACCGTACAATCGCCCCCACGGGACAGGCAACGCCTAGTGTGGGGGTCAGACATATTGTAAAATATTTGTATCTTTTATGGAAATAAAGAATTTGTATTAAAGAATTTTGTATTTGTATTTAAAAGCAGAAGAAGCAATTTTTATTGGATATTCTGAAGATCCCAACTCATACGTCTTTCGAGATCCTACTAATCCAAGAAGAGTAATAAAATCAAGAGATGCTACCTTTTTCGAAAATTGTTTCACATCATTAAAACATAAGGAACCTAAGAATGAAACTGGAATGGATTCCGTCTTATTATTCGATAAGAATGAGACTGACGGTGAGGATTGTCAATTTTTTGACTGCATTGAGAGTTCTGCCTCTATACCTGAATCCATTCCAATCGTTGATTCGTCTGAGACAAATGAAAATAAGTTGCTTATAAATGAGAACGAAGCAGTATCAGTCGATGAGCCAAGATATCCGACAAGAGTGAGAAAAGCACCTGACTTCTTGTCATATAATGTTTCAACTCTGGGTAAAAATGAACCGATGACATTTACAGAAGCTATTAATGCTGACGATGCTGAAAATTCGCTAAAGGCAATGGATGATGAACACAAGTCGTTAATAAAAAATCATACTTGGAATCTTATTGATAGACCTAAAGACAAACGGGTAATACCCTGTAAGTGGGTTTATAAACTGAAAAAAGATGCTTATGGAAATGTTATAAAATATAAGGCAAGGCTTGTTGCAAAAGGTTTCAAACAAGTGAAAGGCATTGACTATGATGAGACCTTTGCACCAGTCATTCGCCATTCTTCACTTCGCACGTTGTTTGCGTTAGCTGCGGAGATGGGTCTGAAAATGAGGCATATGGACGTTGATACGGCATTTCTCAATGGAGATTTGCAGGAGGAAGTTTTCATGGAACAACCTCGAGGACTTGTAGAGAAAAGTCAAGAAAACAAGGTTTGTCTGTTGAGGAAATGCCTATACGGCCTAAAACAGGCACCTAGAGCATGGAACAAAAATTTAAATGAACCTCTTTTAAAAATAGGTTTTAAAGGAACTCCTTCGGAACCATGCGTTTATACGAAACTTTTTGGCAACGAACTCGCTATATTAGCCGTCTTTGTCGATGATATCATATGTTACTTCAAAACTGATTTGACATTTGACATTGTCAAGCATGACTTGGAAAAATATTTTTCGCTCAAAGATCTTGGGAAATTAAATATGTATTTAGGAATAGAAATCGAACATGGAAGTGATTATATTAGATTAAACCAAAAAGGGTACATATTGTCCGTACTCGAGAAGTTTAATATGCTAAACTGCAAATCGATGAATACTCCTTTAGCTAAAAATAAGTTAGAACGCAAATCAGGTGAACGCAGTGGTGAGTTACCGCAGTACCCATATCAAAATTTAATAGGGTCGTTAATGTATTTGGCGGTTAATACTCGGCCTGACATATCTTTTGCAACTAGTTACTTAAGTCAGTTTAATACTTGTTTTGACAAAGAACACTGGAATGCAGCTAAAAGAATTTTACAATACCTGAAGGGAACAATGAACTATTCATTGACTTACAGGAAATCTGGAGAATCTCTAAAAGGCTGTGTCGACTCAGATTTTGCCAACTGTCTTATTGACCGCAAATCATACAGTGGGTACGTATTTAAGTTGGCAGGTGGCGCAGTGGCTTGGGAGTCCAAGAAACAGTCTACAGTAGCACTCTCGTCAACTGAGGCTGAATACATGGCACTTTCAGCAGCTGCAAAGGAAGCCTGTTACTTACGTCGCTTTATATACGAAATCACAGGTGAGTCACGTCGTGTTGATCTAGTGTCAGACAGTCAGAGCGCGATAAGTCTAGTACGTAATCCCGTACACCACAACAGGACGAAACATATTGATACGAGATTTCATTTTATACGAGAAAAAGTGTCAGATAATATAATAAGCTTAGATTACTTAAGGAGTAGTGACATGCCCGCCGACGTGTTGACAAAACCTCTAGGGGCTGTTGCACATAAACGGTGTACAGTCAGCATAGGTTTAGTTACTTAGGAATTGTACATTTATTAAAAATATTTTTTTGGATAATTTTGATTAAGGGGGCATGTTGTAAATACTGCTTGGTATGCTAATCAAAATTATAATTTTTTATTTTTATTTTTATTTAAAAATTGTCATTCGATATTATTTTTACTTCTTGTCAATACATTGTAAAAACAAACATCAATACATTTTATTTTATTATTTCTTTAAAATTCTAACAAAGGACATGTCAACGAGGAGCAGATTGTGAGCACCTCATCTCCCACAGCCCCAACAGCCAGCTTAACCTCGGGTTGGGACTCCCCAGTGGAGGACCAAGGCCTAAGAACCGAAATGTTGATAAAACTATATCACGGCCAAGAAAGAACAGCTGGGGGAGAAGAGGAGGTAGCAGGGACCAGCAGCTGGAAGTGTGGACCGGTGGCACCTGTGATGAACTCACAAGCGGACACTTCCACTAGCAGCGTCGCCGAGCCCGACATATATGTGGGAGGGGACTCGGGGTCATCTTGGGCACCGGACAGAGTCGACACAGGCAGGAGAGACTCAAGTGACACCTCGTCGACGGAGAGGGGCACACCTGGGAGATGCAAACCCACGGGGGGCGGCCCCACTGGCGAAAGGTACATCAAACCTAATCTGAAGGGAAGGCCAAGGGGCTCAATTTCAAAAAAGCCCCCAAAAAAGCGCCTTGCTCACCAGTGTGCCTTCTGCGGGTACTTTACCCGCAGTAGGCACATGTTGAGACACTTCAGAAATAGACATGCCAAAGGACTCGGGGGGGAGGCGGAGCAGGTTTTTAGCCTTTATGGGTTCATAAAAACGGACAATCCCCTCCGTTTCTACCCTGAAACCCGGCGGCCGCCGGACATTTACTTGCAGTCAGCTGGTGCCACCTGCACCTACTGGCTGTATGGCAAAGTGTAAAAGGCAAACGATTAAGTTTAGTTTTTAGTTCTTATATTGTAAGGTGGTATTATAAGTTTAATCATACATAGGTTTAAAGAAAATACGAATACAAGCAAAAAAAAAAAATATTAGGAATATAAAATTACTGTATAAACAAGAAAAATTATATAGAATCAAGGCGAACTAAGTATAAAATAAATGTATTCGAAAAAATATTGTATGTAATAATTGGTGTTATAAGTCGAATCTTACATAGGTTTAAAGAAAATATGAATACACGCATAACATTATAAATATATTAAAGTATGCACAAAAAAGAAATTTACACAGATTAAAATAGGAAACAGAAATAGAAAAAAATTATATAGAATCAAGATGAAATAAGTATACAATAAATGAAATGGAAATAAGCACTGAGTAATTCAATGTCAGTGATAGCACAAAGTAGGCATAGGACGTGCAACTGGGTTTTTTAGTCGGTAAAAGTCCGGCACTGCCTGGGCCTCCTTTCCCAGGCGTCCATGAGGATTTTTCCCAGTTGCACGTCCTACGTAGGAAAAAAAAAAAACCTAACCTAACCTAACATGAAAGTACGAGAAGCATGTTATTGATGGAACTGGAATGATTGAGAAAAGTAGGCGCCAAACAATAACTCCAATCATGTTGGAGGTAGATCGGAAAAAAAAACCTAACCTAACCTAACCTTTTTTTTTTACGCCTAAGGCATACAGGCCCATCGGCCTCCTCTCAGTCATGGGCAAAGTATTGGAGAAAATGGTCATTAGGCGAATAGCTTGGCAGCTACAAAGCCAGTGCAAGCTTAGCCAGAAACAGTATGGCTTTATGCCACAGCGAAGCACTGAAGATGCACTTTACGATATCCTATCCTAACATATATACAAGCAGGCGTTAAGGAGAAAAAGTTGGTGGCCATGGTGTCCCTTGATATTGAGGGGGCCTTTGATTCGGCTTGGTGGCCTGGCATCCTCAAGCAACTTACAAATCTGAATGTGGATATCCTGGGAATTATCGCTAGTTGACTTCGCTACCTGGAGGAAAGAAAGATTGAGCTACATTATCTTGTCGAACAGGTTACTGAAGATACCAACAGAGGATGTATACAGGGATCAATCGGTGGCCCATTACTTTGGAATATACAGCTCGACCCATTGTTGGTCCAGGCCGAGGAAGCGAACATTCATATACAGGCCTTCGCAGACGATATTCTGGTCCTAGCGAAGGCAAACACCATTCCGGACCTGGAAAAAGAAATAAACAGTGCCTTGAAAATGGTATCAGAGTGGGGAAGAAACAGCAAGCTGAAATTTGCACCCCAAAAGACCCAGGCAATGTTAATAACTAAGAAGCTAAAATATAATCCACCGAAATTTTATATGCAGGATATCCCTTTAACGCTGTCGGGACAAATAAATCTTCTGGGACTAACAATAGACAAAACCCTAAATTTCAAAACTCACCTAGAGAACGTTGCTATTAAAGTACTTAATCTATACAATGTCTACATCACAGTAATCGAACCTACAATATTATACGCTGCTGGAGCGTGGGGGCAAGTCGTGGGTCGAGAATACGCTAGACAGCGCCTAGATCGCATTACTAGGGCATTTGCAATTCGCATCTCAAGAGCACATCGCACCACCTCTCTAACCTCGGCAACCCTCCTAGCTGGTATTATCCCACTGGACTTAAGAGTAAAATAACAGTTAAGGCTATACGAAGTCAAAAGGGGAAAACCCCTACCGGAGCTCCCGGATAGATCTCTTCAGCTCAGAAAACATCCCTCGCAGCTGCCACACCCTGCGCATCGGAAAAGGCTCAGCTTCACATTGATAACCTCTGAAGAAGACTTGCCGGAGCTCGGCGATGGTAGGGAGTCCTTCTTCACAGATGGGAGTAAAATTTCCGTCTGGAGCGAGGGTAGGGAGGTGTTCTCCACGGGATTCAGGCTGGAGAACTACTGCACCGTATTCCAGGCGGAGATGATCGCAGTCTACCGGGCCACTGACATAGTAACCAGAAAGAAGTAGGACTCCATCATCTTTTGTGATTCAAGATCAGCCCTGGAGGCGATTTGTAATCCAGAGTCGCTCAACCCAATCGCTGTCGAGGTTAGAGAAAAGATACAAGACCTTGCAGTCGCTGGTCTAGAAGTAAGACTGTATTGGATTAAGGCTCATGCTGGTCTGACTGGCAACAAAAGGGCGGACGAACTGGCCAAGAGGGCAGCCCTCCATAACAAAAGGATGCCTGCATACGACAAATTTCCCCTGTCCTATGCCAAGCGTGCAATCAGGAACGACACGATCAAGGAATGGCAGGAAAGATACACTGTTGCTCCTACCGGTGCTGTCACCAAAATCTTCTTTGAGGACGTCCGTAAGGCAAAGAAATTTCTGCGGGAAACTGGACTGAATAACATGTATGCCCAAATATTTACTGGACACTGGGGCCTTAGACAGTACCTGTTCAGGTTTAAGCTGGCGGACTCCCCGTTTTGTATATGCGACGACTGCTCTATCGAATCCGTGATGCATGTTCTCTCTAAATGCCCGCGCTTTGAGTACGAAAGACTGGAATGTGAGCAAAGGGTAGGACTGGCAATCCAGCCGTCAGTTTTCGGCACGCTTATGGAGGAAAAGGTCACACGGTCCCACTTTATGAGATACGCTACGAAAGTGATCAGAACAGTGGCCAGTGCTAATGGGGCCAAAGTCATCTGTAAAAGCTCCAAGGGAAAACTCCCTAAAGGTAAGAAGTGACCTAAACCGTATAGCCATACATTTGCTTTACTTACCTATGTATTCTCTCTTTATTTGCATTGTACCACCTCATTTCAGCATAGAGTTATAGAGCTACCTTTAATAACATAGTTAATAATAATTGTACTTTTACAACTTACAGTAACCACTTGTGGAAGAGCGGTGTCTCTTAGCACAAGTATCTTAGAATACTTAAAAAGAGGCACCAGCCACCGATATTGTTATAATAGTTTAAGTTACTGAATATTTTTTTTATTTTACATATATATAATATAGTAATAAACTGGAATAAGTAGCAGTAGTAGTTATAGGGTTATGGTGTTTATGGTGATAGGGTAAACAGTAGTACAGTAGACTAGCATATAGGGTGGATTGGTGAGTGCCGTCGGTAACGCGTTGCTAAGAACGGCTCTATTATATTTCAGCATGGTATGCCCGCGTTGCCAGCAGGAGTACCAGTACCTCCTGAATAACTCCTACCATCAATATACTTGTGGCAATTATATTCTTCCTGGTGGATTTAATATGTCACATAATGCGACCCCAGGGTTTCCAGTCGGGAACCTCGACGTCTTCTCCTCTCCTTCCACTGGAAGGGCCGGAAGAGGAACAGGGTAGCTCGACGGAGCCAACAACCCTCCTCCAACCCCATAGATGAATTTGAGGTGGGCTCTGAAGAGGAACATGAGGCTGACATGGAATTAACACCGCCAGTTGGGCAAGGACACGTCAACGAGGAGCAGATTGCAAGCACCTCATCTCCCACAGCCCCAACAGCCAGCTAAACCTCGGGTTGGGACTCCCCAGTGGAGAACCAAGGCTTAAGAACCGAAATGTTGATAAAACTATACCACGGCCAAGAAAGAACAGCTGGAGGAGAAGAGGAGGTAACAGGGACCAGCAGCTGGAAGTGTGTTCCGGTGGCACCTGTGATGAATTCACAAGCGGACACTTCCACTAGCAGCGTCGCTGAGCCCGACATATATGCTGGAGGGGACTCGGGGTCATCTTGGGCACTGGACAGAGTCGACACGGGCAGGAGAGGCTCAAGTGACACCTCGTCGACGGAGAGGGGCACACCTGGGAGATGCAAACTCTCGGGGGGCGGCGCCACTGGTGAAAGGTATACCAAACCCAATCTGAAGGGAAGACCAAGGGGCTCAATTTCAAAAAAGCCCCCAAAAAAGCGCCTTGCTCACCAGTGTGCCTTCTGCGGGTACTTTACCCGCAGTAGGCACATGTTGAGACATTTTAGAAGTAGACATGCCAAAGGGCTCGGGGGGGGAGGCGGAGCAGGTTTTTAGCCTTTATGGTTTCATAAAAACGGACAATCCCCTCCGTTTCTGCCCTGAGGCCCGGCGGCCGCCAGACATTTACTTGCAATCAGCTGGTGCCAAAACGTAAAAGGTAAACGATTAAGTACTAAATGTAGTTGTTAGCTTTTATGTAAAAAAAATAAAAATTGGTGGTGTTATAAGTCTATTCTTACATAGGTTTAAAGAAAATATGAATACAAACATAACATTATAAATATATTAAAGTATGTACAAAAATAAATTTACACAGATTAAAGTAGGAAGCAGAAATATAAAATTACTGTATAAAAAGAAAAATTATATAGAATCAAGATGAACTAAGTATAAAATAAATGTAATGGAAATAAGCACTGAGTAATTCAATGTCAGTGAAAGCACAAAGTAGGCATAGGACGTGCAACTGGGGTTTTTAGTCGGTAAAAGTCCGGCACTGCCTGGGCCTCCCTTCCCAGGCGTCCATGAGGATTTTTCCCAGCACGTCCTACGTAGGAAAAAAAAAACCTAACCTAACTTAACTGTGCGCATTTTCATATGCTCATGTATCTCTGAGTTGGTGACCAGCCATGGTGCTCCTGATATATATCTTAATATCACGTTTTGTAGTCTTTGAAGAATCATGATATTGGAGTTACAGGCACTGCCCCACAGCTGTATTCCATTCATCCATACGGGCTTCAGAATTGTCTTGTAAATGAGCAATTTATTGTCAGTGGACAGTTTACTGTTCCTTCCTAGGATACACAGCAATTTTTTGTATCTGATATTAAGTTCTTCTCGCTTTTTTACGATATGATGTTTCCATGTTAATCGACGGTCGAGATGCATTCCCAGATACTTGACGACTTCATTGTGTGGAAGTGTATGTTCTCCGAGCTTGACGGGTGGACAGTTGCCCTGTTTTAGAGTAAAGGTAACTTGTACGGATTTTGTTGAGCTCGCTTTAATTTTCCACTTATTTAGCCAGTCGTTAATGGAGTCAAGGCCCTTCTGTAATGTTTGTGAAGCTAATTCCGGGTTTATGTTGCTGGCAAGTATTACGGTATCGTCTGCGTAGGTAGCTTTGACTGTGCCATCGGTTTCTGGGAAATCAGACGTATAAATTATATATAGTGCTGGGCCCAGGACTGAGCCTTGTGGTACTCCTGCTCTAATGCTATATAGTCCAGAGATAGCTTCAGTGTCTTTTACTTGAAACATTCTTCCAGTGATGTATGATTGTAGCAAGGGGACGTAGCTATGTGGAATGTTCTTCTTTATTTTGCATATTAGACCCTCATGCCAAACCTTATCAAAGGCTTGTTGGATATTCAAGAAAGCAGAGGAGCAATATTGTTTTTCTTCCAGCGATTTTCTCACTTTATCACACACTCTGTGAGCTTGCTCGACTGTAGGGTGGTTTTGCCTAAATCCGAACTGATGGTCTGGTATCACTTTGCTTTCTATAAGGATCGGCGTAATTCTTTTCAGCAGAATTTTCTCAAACAATTTTGAGATGGTCGGGAGAACACTAATCGGCCTATAAGAGGTAAGGTCGTGAGGGGGTTTACCGGGTTTGTGTGTCACGACTAATTGGGAGAACTTTCACGCTCTAGGGAAGTGTTGAGTAAGATTCCGTTAAATAAAGTAGTCATAAATGTCATCGCTTTCTTTGGTAGTTGTTCAAGTACTTCTTTAGTGATAAGATCGTAACCAGGAGCTTTCTTATCTTTCAATTTTTTATTGCTTTACTAATTTCGCTTGAAGTAACAAGTGTAGATCCATTTGGAAACTCTGATTGAGAATTGATTGCACTTGATTCTCAGAGTCTAAGTTCACAGTTTCATTGGGGGTGAACACCCTCGCTAGGTGGTCGCCGAATGCATTTACTTTTTCTTGATCTGTTTTGGCCCAGGTGTTATTTCCTAGTCTAAGAGGTGGCTTAACTTCTTGAGGTCTATCGTAGTTTTTAGTGAACTTCCAAAGAGAGTAGTTCGTTGATTGGGTTGCTGTCAATGACTCTAGTTGAGCTTCGAGGGTATTGTCATTTTGCTGTTTTACGTATTCCTTTAGGTCTTTTATAGCTTTATTAAAGGCAGTTTTATCCTCGGGAAGCCGACTTGAATGCCATACGCTTCTCAGTCTTCATATCTCTAAGATTCGGTTTCTCAGATCCAGGGGAATGTTACAGGATTGTTCCTTAGTATGAGTATAAGGAGTGTTGATCCAACAGGCTTTTTGAATAATATATGTTATTTGCAGTGTGGCATTATCGATATCATCTCTGGTTTTTAATGCAGTTTGCAATACAATATTGTCGTTTATGTAGTCTCTAAATGAGTTCCAGTCTGTTCGCTTGTTAGTCATGCTTTCGGGTTTTTGTCTTTCAATAATTGTAGTGCTGATTGTTAGCAGTACAGGGGTATGATCCGATGAGCCATCCAGGCAGGACTCTGCCTTCAAGTAGTGACTAGATATTCCCTTGGCAATGAAAAAATCTAAGATGTCTGGTAGTTTTTTGGGGTCGGTTGGCCAGTAGGTGGGTCTGGGGATAGATATTGTTATGAGCTTTTGCGTGTCTATACAAAGTTTCAGCTGTCGACCTCTTGTTGATGTAATGCGTGAGCCCCACTGGACATGCTTTGCATTCCAGTCTCCACCAGCAATAAATCTATTCCCTAAGGAGTTCAGTTATAGTTTGAACATAGGTTCGGAGATTGTATGTCGTGGCGGACAATACACTGCTGATATATTGAGCAAGCCACATTTGTCCTCAACCGTAATTCAATTCATTTCAATTCAATCATTTATTCAGCAAATTGGCCACATAGCGGCACTTTTACACGTCAGAAAAAGAATTTACCAGCGCTTCCTAGACCCATTGCTTGAGAAGAAGCACCGCAACAAACTCAAGCAGAAGGCCTTTTTTCAAAATTTACATTACATGTATAAAATATACATATAGGTACGTACTAAAATTACATTGAAGGGATGTATAGTCCCTAACTTAAACTTAAATCTAAGATCTTAGAGATGTATAGTCTCCAAGAGTCCAGAATTTTTTTTATTATGGAGATGGCCTCCCATTGGACTGATGAAAATGAATCGCCTGGCATTTGGTGTATATGCTCCACCAGGCATATT
>CAXARK010000513.1:0-11252 GCA_963971205.1 Aethes cnicana
AGCGACCACAGCACCACCCACTTCGCACTCACCAATCACTCAACTTCTTCTCAACTTTCGCTTTGAAGCACGTGTTGAACTAAAAAATCATAGTAAAATTAGTATAGGTAACCTTGTTGGGTAGGATCTATTTGAATTCAACTGAGATTGTCGGTGAAGGAAACATGGTAAGAAACCGCAAGGATTGGTCAAGCAATTTCAAGCCGTATACTGAAGTTCTCAATGATCCCTCGTGGTATCTATAGAGTAGGCAAGTCTGTTCGCAGCGGTGAATTGTAAATAGGCCCTTGCGGTAACATATCGGCCACGACGTCGCTCGCGCAAACAGCGACAAGCGATTTTCTTTCATTACTCGTTTGAAACAGTTCCTACATAGCAGTTTGTTTGCATCATAAGTACATACTTATTATGAAAATGCTTACCGCTGGCTGCCGTTGATCCGGCCAAGTCGCGGCCGAGTTGCAAACACTTTTAATGATTATTATTAGTATAGAATATATTTTGAAAGTTTTGAGCGCTTCTCAGGTTTAAAGGTCACAGGTATGACTAAGATAAATATTATTCTAGTGGTGTGAGCAAGAAATAGTTAAATCAACATCGTGTTCTTTGTCAGCAGTATTCTTTATACGTCACAGACAAGGCTATGGGTGAAAAATTACAATTGACTCTTTGATACAATTGATTCTTTTTTATGGATAGGAATAACCTTCCGTAATAAGAGAAAAAAATCCGAGAATTTGCGTAAAAAATAAAATTGGTTTTGCGTTATAACGATTAAAAGTTTCGGGTTTTCCTTCCAAGTCCAAGTAAGCACAGCACATGAAAAAAAATAGTGTTGATATTTGACTTCTTAGACCTGTTAACTTCTCGCTTCCTTCGTACGAATATAACTTTACGTGTTTTAACAATTTTATTGGAAAAATAGCTTATTGATGACTGCTTTTGCTTACTGGACTTTCGAGTATGCTTGGCCCCAACGACGACGTATGCTTTAACCACTTATTACGAATGAAGCAAGAACTGTCACCGTCAATAGTGTCAACACTTTTTTTTAAGAAGTTGTGCTGCATACTGGAACCAAGGAAACACCTTTATTTCAATTGTCATAACACAAAATCAATTTATTTTTTTACGCGAAATCTACGGCACGGAAAATTCTGAGATTTTTTTCTCTTGATTCGGAAGGTTATTCCTATCCATAAAAAAAAAATCGAGCACATTGTCATTTTTCACCCATAGCCAATTGTTAGGTTGTCTGTGTTTTACGTGAACCACGTGCATTTATTTGGCATTTGTCATAACGAAAATTCAAATAAGTATAGTATCTTGAACCGAAGAGTTTCGCTTATATAAGAACGTCTCGGTATTCCACTGAGGGCTTCCAATAATTTGATTATGAATATTAATGATGTACTAAGGCCACTTGTCTTACCATCAGGTGGGCGGTGATGACTGCGAGGTCGTTTATTGCCAAGCGAGGTTTTAAAAAAATCCAAACCTTTTTTTCAACGGTTTATGTAATCTCTATCCCTTCCTGCAGATTTAACTTAGCCTTAGGGCTGTCTTTAGGCAGGTGCTTCAGTCAGTAGAATCAATCGGAATTTTACAACGCCAGCATAAAGCTCCGCCCTTAGGCCGTGGTTTTTCTGGCCCGCCACACGCTACCGGCGGCGTCTGGACGTGCGTCGCACGCTGTGCCACACGTCGACCTACCCGCCGCCGGCGACGTTTCAGAGAAGCCACCCTCAAACATTCCCGAACAAAACATCCGAACGTCGTCGGCGGCGGACACGCGTCGGTCGCCGGCCGCCGGCGAGAAAACCCAGGGCCTTATGCTGGCGTTATCAAGCTACGTCATGTAAGTACTACTACTACTACAACAGCCTATTTGCGTCCCACTGCTGGGCACAGGCTCCTCTCATCACGAGAGCGTTTGGGCTATAGTCCCCACGCGGGCCCAGTGCGGGTTGGCGACTTCACACACATCTTTGAATTGCTTCGCAGATGCGCGCAGGTTTCCTCACGATGTTTTCCTTCGTCGAAAAGCTCAGTGGTAAATTCAAATTGAATTTCGCACATAAGTAAACTAAGAGTTGCGAGCCGGGATCGAACCCCCGACCCTCGGCAAGAAAGGCGGTAGGTCGAACCACTAGGCCGCCACGGGTCAGCATGTGGGTACACAAACTACTAAAATGTAGATGGAGCGGATACTTCCACAGCAGTGCACGGTCACGATACAGATGGAAAATACAATGAACCCGGTCTGAGTGCGTAAGCGCAGTAGTTGAGTTGAGTGGAGTTCCAGCCTAAGGCGGAATAGTACATAGGGAATACTGAATGGGTAGTACCTAAAGTAAAGTGTCGTGTCAACGCTTTTCCTGAGAAAGAATCCATTCTTTAGATGAGGACATAACTTTCCGTATACTTACAAAACAACACTCAATACCTAACACTTCCGACCGGAAAACTTAAGACCCAAAACCAAACCTGCGCCCTTCTCTAGACTTCAAATGATACATTCAGGCCCCTTTTCAATGTCGGTTAAAATCTACAACAAAATTTCAGAAACAGAAACTAATTTCAACTAAAAATAGTTAAGTAATAAAATATTTACACGAGAAATGTTATTATTCTAAATAAGGATTTTTTCACCGATGTATATTTTTTTCTATACTAATAATAATTACATTAAAGGTTTAAATTTTTAATCTGTAAATTTTACCTACCTAACTATAATTGCGGTGCCCAAACCGGGTCCATGTTCCTGACTACAATAAACTTAATAGATCTCAATGTAATGAACATGTTACGCAATAAAGATTTATGATCTTTAGCGATAAGACCGCCTGTTGTCACCCTTCTTATTTGTGTACTGTATTTACTTGTGTAATTGTTTTTTGGTGTTCAATAATAGTGCATTATTGCCGTGGCCGGGAAAGTAGGTCTTTGCAGGCTGAGTACTGGTTTAAAGGGCCGAGGCTTAGCCGAGGCCCTTTAATATGTACGAAGCCTGCAAAGCCTTTCACGTGCCGAGGCTTATATAGTGCTTTTCTCAAAAATGAAAAAAAAACCTTGATATTAGGTATTCATAATACAGCATTGACACGCACGCAAAGGTAGTCAAGTACTTACAACAAATCCAATGGAACGCCAGTCTTATTTCGTATTCACCGATATTTGACTTTAACAGACACACTAACACGGCAAGTTAAAAACTCGCATGTAGATTTCTCGTTTTTTATAAAAATTAAGACCTTTTATTAATTTTTAAACCAAACTAGTAAACTATTTTCATGAGCTAAATAAATCTGATACAAGACAAGAACTCCCGCTCTTTATGGATCGTTCTTTTTTTTAATTCCATTCTGAAATACATTGCGCTGTTTCAGGCACGGATAAAAACGTTTGGTTTCGCGTCAATTGACAGATACAGAACATGCAGACTTGGCTGTTTGGGAATTCCTTCGCGTATTTATCAGTTTAAAAAAAAAGTACCTGTACGACAATGAAATTTCATACAACATTCCCTGCGCTTATACATGCCGCGGAAGTAAATTCATACAAATTTCCGGGGCATGCAGTTGAGTTTTTTTTTTTAATTTTTGACTGATCGTCAATGACGCACTTTGCGGTCTGATAGAAAGCAGACAATGACGAGTTTCCCCGCCATTTTTGAGAAAAGTGTATTTGTATTGCATTGTATTGTATAACCCCAGGACGCGGTAATATGAGAACGACTCGCAAAGCATCTTCTCTCATTAAAAATGCTTAATGTATTTTGTATCCTTTATTAAATTACTAAAAAACACATTTATTTATTAAAATACAAAGGCAGTATCTGCAACAAGCTTCGTCAGAACCAGAACCACAAAAGCAGAATCCGCAACAAGCTTCGAGCTTTTAAATTACTAAGCCCCACCTGCACCAAGCCGCTAACCTTGGATTAGCCGCTTAACCCACGTCAAATTCATACAAATAAATCTGAGTTAAGCGGTTAACCCGAGGTTAAGTTACAAGTAAGTTAATAAAGGGTACAGAAATGTCTACTTATACACTTTCGAACACTAATCTATAGCTGTGTCAATAGTCTAAGACTTTTATTAGTACCCGACCGTTAACAATAATGATAGGTTTACAAAAACTTAAGCTATTTCATCTATTAGAAGTGTTATTCAAATGACAATTCTTACCTAAGTAAATACCTACACATGCAGTCACGAACACCCTTGAATTTAAAAAAAGATCTTGTATTTTTTTTGTAAACATCAAATTCCGGTTCATAGCATTATTCTAAATAATATTTTTAGATCGTATTTTGTTTTTATATTATAGTACTTTATACTGTAGCAAAAAGTGTTTTTGATCATACACGCCCGTGTTACACTACGCACTGCGACACTGATTTTAAATTTCAAAATTAGCTTTGAACTATCGGGTCAGTTTTAAAGATATCGCAGATTAGGTGCGCGGGCGGCGGTACTGACGCGTCTTGGACGACTGCAGATCGAGATCGGATGTCACGTAACTAAATCTTTCATTGTGACGTGAGCTGTCTTCAGAATCGTTGTACACGTATCATACTTACCATTTGTAACATCTAGGGTACTGTTGTACAGAGGAACTCGGCGTTAGACGACGCTCAAATAAAAACTCGCATTCTAAAATTTCTCAGTCACCTCCAGGAAAGGCAATGACTCGATTGAACGTCTCATGGTGCAAGACAGAGTAGAGGGTACCAGGGTACGCGGTAGATCGCCCAAGCGATGGACCGTACTGCTGAATTTGTCTAATTATTTCTTAGGTTCCAACCAGTTTCCACTTCGTGAGCAAGAGAACATTCAAATTCAAATTCAATCATTTATTCAGCTAATTGGCCACATAGGGGCACTTTTACACGTCAGAAATAGAATTTACCAGCACTTCCTATTGTTTGAGAAGAAGCGCCGCAACAAGCTCAAGCAGAAGGCCTTTTTTCAAAATTTCCACATAGTTACAAAATTTACATTACATGTATACATTATACATATACTCGTAGGTACGTACTAAAATTACATTGAAGGGATGTAGGAAACAAGGTGGGGTTTAAAAAAAAGTTGCACATATATAATAGTATATTTACGATTCCACAGAATATATAATAGTATACTCTACTTAGCAATACATTGGGGCATGCAACGCCTCTAGCGTTGATGACGATAGGAAGTCTTTGAAGGTTTCTTATTGATTTTGTGATGTATATCGAAACAACTAGGAAACGATCACTGAATTTTCATTATATACCACATAATAGACAATAGTACTCTACTCGGCAATGCATGCATACTCCGCATAAAGGTAACTTGAAAATTAAAATAAACTATAAATCGAGGGGACTAAATATCGTTTTTAAGAAAATTTGTATAATTGTATGTATGTCCGGATTTAACTCGAAAACTACTGGTCAGATTGCAACATTTGGTATGGTAAGTTCATAACACAGGTGAACATATAGGCTACTTTTTATGATTAACATAAATCCCGCGGAAACGCTATTACCTGAAAAATTTGTGCTCATCACACAAAGTTTGCCCCGAGCGGGATTCGAACCCGCGACAGTCGGAACAGTGGGCAGGGTCACTACCAACTGAGCCAAACCTGTCGTCAGAATATCAAATCCCAAAAACTAAAACTAAAAACCGGCCAAGTGCGTGTCGGGCCACGCGCAAAGTATAGGGTTCCGAAGTTGACGATGCCCACAGTACCTTTCTAAGACTTATTAGCATGTAGCTTGGCTGTGGTATGACGTGCCCGCCCGACGGACAAATCATTGGTTTTTAATCATTTCATAAGTTGGTCGACTATGACTCGTAAGTTTGTACAGCCTTAGCTGTGATAGTTTTCCTTTCAACTACGTTATATATGCATAACCGTGATTTTTTTCAGCCATCCAAATACCACCATTTAGCTGTTTGCTGTAGCATTTAGCGGGGGGGTGGGTTGGGGACACGAGACTCTAACAAAAAATAGCACTTTAAAGCTTAATATTTCACAAACGCATCACTTAATCAAAAAATGGTTTTAACAAACCCACAATATTTTCTTAAGACCTATTCAACGATATGCCGTACCATGGGGTAGGCAAGAAAAAAAAATACATCCCCACTTTACGCGTAGGGGAGGTACCCTATAAAAAAATATATTTAAAAAATTTATTGTACCACTTTGTCAGCGTAACTAATATGTCTATTCATGCCAAATTACAGCTTTCTATAACTAAGCATCTCCGAGCAATAGTGCGGACAGACGGACGGACATGGCGAAAATATAAGGGTTCCTTGTGGACTTCGGAACTCTAAAAACTATATTATGTTTCAGTTTTTTTAACTCTTGGGGTGTTTTTTTGGGGTATAGTGTATATGTACATAACACTTTCGATACGCCTAGAAATATAGTTTCTACAATTTATTGAATTGTGTACTATGCAAAACAAAAATTGACGTCCTAAGGAAAATATTTATTTACCGGTGCTGGGGACTTTCACATTGCCACATTCTAGAGAAGTTCTGAAGAACCATCTACACAGAGTCACAGAGCTGCAATTACCAGGCTTTTATTTGGAAAACTGCAAATATCCCGATCCAGGCCACTAAGAATGTAACGCCTAACGATTTGTACCGTGGACCCATTCAATAGTACATTACAGACCTAGGGTGGTGAATTCGTAAATGTCCCAGATCGCAGGTTTCTGTGGCCCGAACCGAAGGTGATAAATATGCGATCTGGGGCTTTACGAATTACCGCCCGTGGTTTGTCAAAAGTTTTACGTAGCCTTGGCCAAGAAGTGAGATTTTCTCTCCGCGTAGCGGGCAGAAAATCCCACTTTACGGCCAAGGGCGATGTAAAATATATGTACATAGGTAGGCAGAAATCTTACTGAGTATTAATGGGTTCCGACTGTACAAATAATTAGGCGTTAGAGATCTTCTACTATCTAAAGTCCCGCGCCTTCACATTTCAAAACGCTTCAATGTATTTTAAAAGCACCACCAACACTCTCAACACATGTGTGCGTGCTGAGACAGCTATCAACTATGCGTTGAGAGTGTTGGTGGTGCTTTTTAAATAATAATAAAAAAAAATGATGCGTTTTGAAATGTGAAGGCGCGGGACTTTAGATAGTAGAAGATCTCTACGTTCTTAGCATTTACTAACTAGTCTCTAATTCATTATCATAAACATTACTGTTCTTTGAGTATCAATCCCAAAATCTCACTTTCCTATATTTAGTGTACACATCCTTCCAATATTTTAGGGTTTTTCTGTGCCACAGCGGGATAGTGTAGAAGTTCCGGTCTATGACGAATGCTAGAGGGTTATCTAGACTTGTAGGGCGCCAGCGAACAGGCAGTAAGTCTGTGGTGCTTGGAGTGGGGTCGCTGGAACAAAACAAAATTATCTGCTTAGCCTGGGTTGATTCTAGAACAGTTGACGGACTTATGGTCGTTAACTATGGCCGCCGAGTTGTCATCCCACACAGAAATGTAATTTTATGCCATAGTAAAATATTTAACGAGCGCTGATTTGTTAACAGACAATTTGAATCATAGTAGTACTACAGCCTATTTGCGTCCCACTGCTGGGCACAGGCCTCCTCTCATCACGAGAGGGTTTGGGCTATAGTCCCCACGCGGGCCCAGTTTGGGGACTTCACACACATCTTTGAATTACTTCCCAGATGCGTGCAGGTTTCCTCACGATGTTTTCCTTCACCGAAAAGCACAGTGGTTAATTCAAATTGAATTTCGCACATAAGTAAACTTAGAGGTGCGAGCCGGAATCGAACCCCCGACCCTCTGCATGAGAGGCGGTAGGTCGATCCACTAGGCCACCACGGCTCCCCCCCCCCCCTTCAATTCCTTCGGCAAATTTAAATCATCCCACCCTTAAAATGGGTACCAATTAAGTAAACCTGCCAGCCCTACGCCGACTAGCCTTATCACTATCCTCACGAACTATGCATTTATTTATGCATGCTATTTCTGGTATGTATGTATGTATTTATAATATGGTCATTACGAGCACCGCCTACCAACTTATCTCTTTTACTTGATATCCACTACCCAAATGTTGTCTGGGAGAGATCGCTCTATTAGCGATAAGACCGCCTGCTGTATACCTAACAACAAGTTTTCCTTATCTTTTTTGTCCTGTTCTTTTTTTTTATTGTGTGGTGTTCAATAAAGAGTATTTGTATTGTATTGTATTTGTATGCGTTTTTTTTCGGGTTAAAAAGGTACATATGTGTTATGTCCTTTCCCGGGACTCCGACTATCTCCATACCAAATTGTATCTAAATCGGTCCAGCAATTAAAGCGTGAAGAGGTAACAGACTGACAGACAGACAGGCAAAGTTACTTAACTCTTGAACACAAACATTTAAAATATTAGTATGGATACCTACTACACATAGATATACTTGTGTTGATGTTACGGTCCAATAGTCCTGCCCTGTCTGTAGAAAACATAGGTAGACATAGACATAGACATAGACATAGACATTTATTTCTCAATATCAAATTACAGCATATTTTACATGTCAAAATAAAAGAATTCACATTGAGATCGTCAGAAAGAATACAAAATAAAAATAAAATGAAATTCAGGAATAAAATGTTTCCCCATTGTTTTGTTGTTGTGTTGTGTGATGTTTTATACGTAAGAACTTAGTATAAAAAGTCAAACAATACAATACATGTTCACAAGTACCTACCTGCTTTGCGTAGTTAATTTTTTGTTATAATTATAACTTTTTTAGGGTTCCGAAGTCCACAAGGAACCCTTATAGTTTCGCCATGTCCGTCCGTCCGTCCGTCCGTCCGTCCGTCCGTCTGTCCGCACTATTGCTCGGAGATGCTTAGGTCTAGAGAGCTGTAATTTGGCATGAATATGCATATTAGTTACGCTGACAAAGTGGTACAATAAAATTTAGAAATATATTTTTTTATAGGGTACCTCCCCTACTCGTAAAGTGGGGATGTATTTTTTTTTTCTTGCGTACCCCATGGTGCGGCATATCGTTGAATAGGTCTTAAAAAAATATTGTGGGTTTGTTAAAACCATTTTTTGATTAAGTGATGCGTTTGTGAAATATTAAGCTTTAAAGTGCTATTTTTTGTTAGAGTCACGTGTCCCCCCCCCCCCCCTGCCAGCTAAATGGTGGTATTTGGATGGCTGAAAAAAATCACGGTTGTGGCATATATAACGTAGTTGAAAGGAAAACTATCAGAGCTAAGTAGGCTGTACAAACTTACGAGTAATAGTCGACCAACATATAATGATGATTTTTCTCGAGCGGCAGGGGCGTCGGGCGGGCACGTCATACCACAGGCTAGCTAGATGCTAATAAGTCTTAGAATGGTACTGTAGGCATCCTCAACTTCGGAACCCTATAATTTGCGCGTGGCCCGACACGCACTTGGCCGGTTTTTTTTAAATACATATTCTGCCCGCTATCTCGCCCGGGTGGAATACGTTTCTCGCGTTGCCGAGGGAACAAAACAATGCATTTCTCCGGGATAAAAAGTAGCCTATGTCCTTTTCCGGGACTCCAACTATCTTCATACAAAATTCCATCTAAATCGGTCCAGCTGTTGTAGCGTAATAGATAGACAGAGTTACTTTCGCATTTATAATAGTATGGATTGTATGGATTCTTTGTTTTCTGTGTAATTTTGTAAGTTCACTGCTTTTTTGAGAGGTCATGTTTGTTTGTATGACGCACGTCATAACTAATAATGCGAGCGTTACAACTTGGATATATTTACGTCAAAAGTGAACAGATACAATGCAAGCAAGAATATGTAACAATATCGGGCATTTCATCACTATATATCCATGTAAGATACCACTATCTTACATAGCTGGCCACTCCACAGTGGCCATATGCCATCCTAGTTAAATAAAGAAAAAATGTGATTAGTACATGTTTATTATAATTAATCGCTGATTTATATTTTCCAGTCTAATCTAAGAGAAACGAAGGACTTACCTATATTTTGCAAAATTGGTCCACATGGTAGTCATTCGGTTGATCATTTTCCGATCGAACCAAGCTGGCACGAGAGATTGATGGAACAGGTAAAATAAGTCGTCTGCGTGCGAGGTCCCGCCAGCCGACATGAACGGTTTTCCCGAGTAATACTTCGCCACGTTCCGTCCCCCATCGTACGTCATATGATAGTGGTACACAGGCTGGTCTGTAGAATTAAGTATCAGCTCAGTCTCCGCCAGAGAAGCGTGGTTAAAGAAGGCCTCCCCATAAAACCTAGACAGCTTCAACTTCGAAGAAGCCGCCGCAGATATAGGCTCATCCCCCATGTACATTTGTCTAATGTCATTTGCGATTCGCTTTTTCTCACTCTCCGTTGGGAATACCAAGTCATTTGGCAACGAATGCTCGATATCTATAGTGTAGAAATGAGCCGGGTTCTCAATGCCTACAAATAAATATCCTTCTTCTTCGTTCGTTCCCGTCAATATTGGAACCTTATGAAACTTTCCTTCTCTGAGTAAGTTATAAGGATGCTCCGTCAAAAAAGGCTCTACCCCTTCGAATTCCTTTTCCACAACGGGTGCGTAAATGAGGGTAGATAATATGACTTTCTTCTCATCTTTCAAGTCCTTGTATTGCACTACATCTTTGGCGGCCATGTTTTTGAATAGGTGATATAGTTCGTGAGGGTCTTCGATATTGTAGCCCATTGCTTTTGCGACTAATCTTGCGTTGAGTTCTGGGGTTGCCTGGTAAGCCCACGGCATGAGAGAAGATCCGCTCTGAAGTATTGCGCGGTGGAACAGCCCCTTAGACAAGGGGGATAGCAGGTGGTAGGACACTGAGACACCTCCAGCGCTTTCTCCGAAAAGTGTCACATTCCCCGGGTCTCCTCCGAACACTCCGATATTGTTCCGGACCCACCTCAAGGCCGCCACTTGGTCTTTCATCCCGGCATTACCGGGAGCTTCTTTGATGCCCAGACCGAGGTAGCCCTGCATGCCCAGCCTGTAATTAAATGTCACTAGAATCACTCCTTTAGGCACTAAATAATTCGGCCCATAAATAAAGGGTGTCCCTGATCCTTCAATGAATCCTCCTCCGTGAATGAAGATCATTACCGGCAGCTTGTTTTCTGCAGCGAATACCGGAGTGTAGACATTTAGGGTTAGACATTGTTCTCTCCCCAGAACGAAGTTGTAATATATGGTGGATTGAACGC
>CAXARK010000514.1:0-31534 GCA_963971205.1 Aethes cnicana
CGTTAACATTTTAGGCACCCAACGAGCGGAGACTTTTTTCATGTGTAGTTCCTCAGTTAAGATTCTTTGAATTCTGCCATACGAGATGCCTGTGAGCTCAACTAGATGCCTGATAGTCATCCTTCTATCTGTCAAAACGAGATCATGAATTTTTTCGACGTTTTCTCCAGTAATAGCGTCAGATGGACGGCCTCCGCGATGTTCATCTTGAGTGGATGTTCTTCCCAAGTTAAACTCCTTTGACCACCGTGCCACTGTGGAATACGGTGGAGCGGACTCGCCCAGTGTTCCCATTAATTCAGCGTATATTTATTTAATTTAGGCACAGTAACAATTAAGTAACAAACAAATTACAGATTTGATGCTTATTTTAAAAGTAAACTAGTGCTATGCCTGCCACTCGACTACAACCGTGCACGGCATTCGAATGACACCTTTAAAAATACATTAACTTATTATAGGTTATATATAACACTGAAAATAAAGATGAAACTAGGATTGTAAGGTTAGTAAAATGTTTTTTTCGGCCTCATACAGAAATGGGCCAATTTTCTGATGGAAAATATCAATATTACTGGTCTCTTTTGATACATTATATATTTAGTACACATTTTTTTCAAACAGAAGTATTTAATAACCGCTCTCACCTCAGTTTTCTCCATTTTTTCGTTATTGTTCCGACTGCTCGTGAAAAAACAGCTGCAACTCTCTGACAGATACTTTTTTTTTTTACTAAGGAGTATTTATGGCCAGTAACGGCATACCTATTTATTTTAATCCGATTCAATAAGTATTTGACGACCGGATTGGTTCAGTTGGTAGTGACCCTGTCTTCTGTTCCGATAGTCGCGGGTTCGAGTCCCGCTCGGGGCAAACTTTGTGTGATAAGCACGAATGTTTGTACTCGAGTATGTATGTATGTATGTATTTCTCTATATAAGTATTTATATCGTTGTCTAGCACCCATAGTATAAGCGTCGCTTAGTTTGGGGCTAGGTCAATATGTGTGATATGTCCCAGGATATTATTTATTATTATTCAGTTATCATTACTTTTGGATCAGCCCTCGTATCTATCACCGTCTTACCCGCTAACATGTGCCAAATAGCAGCGTTGACAATTTTGTGTTCCTGTAAGGAGTTAAGTCAGCCGCCGAAATTACTGGCATAGACGTTTCCATCTTGGGCCTCAGCGTAGGCAACGCATTCAGATCTTATGATTTCTCAATAAGATATCGGTGTCCATGGACCACAGCGACCGCTTACCATCAGTTGGCCTGTGTGCTCGTTTTCCTACCAATTACATAAAAAAGGAACTTTAATAATAAAGTACTTATTGGTCTTTTTCTTTATACCGATAGAGTACGAGTGCTATAAAGTTTGAAGGGAAAGCCCCGGACCGCGGGCGTGCGCTGCCGACGGCTCCTGAGCGCACTGTCCGCGACCTAACAAGCCACTCTGTTTATTTTACCGCAATGAATTTCTCTGCTATGTTTCCTTCGTTTTTTTTTTAATTTTGAATACGTTCGAGTACAATTCACCGTGGCGGTTGCGCGCCCCCGGCAATCTCCAAATTGCCTCTTTATGTGCAGATGTTCCGACCCTCGGTTTTCCGTCTTTTGAATGTCGTTTTGCTGTTAAATAATGTGCTCTTTTATTGTAATTGGGGCTTGAAAAGTTTACTTCTTCCAAATCACTGGTTATTATGGATGTGTCGATAAATCATTGACAAACAAGTACATACAGGAACAATGAACAAGCGTAAATGAGTATTTGGATTTTCCATATCTGTATCTTTACTAATAATAAGTCTATAGAAGAAGTCGCATCTGAAACTTGAAAATTAAAATAAACTATCAAATCAAGGGGACTGTATAGACGATACTGAACTAAAAAAAAGTTGTCTGTATGTATGTATGTCCTGCTTTAACTCGACAACTACTGGACGGATTGCAAAAAAAATTGGTATGGGGGTAGTTTATAACACTGGTCAACATATAGGCTACTAGCTTCTGCCCGCGACTTCGCCCGCGTGGAATTCGGTTATCGCGCTCCCGCGGGAACTATGCGCTTTTCCGGGATAAAAAGTACCCTATGTCCTTTCCCGGACTCCATTTATAATATTAATATGGATAATATCGATTTCTTCCGAACATTCAAACGCCTGCAGAAATTGGAATAGCAAACATTATAATACACGTAATTGCTACTACTGCTTAAGTGCATAACTTATCGTGGTATCCCGGATTTCATCCCGTTAGGGGTAGAAATCCAGGATAAAAACTATCCTATGTCCTTCCTCGGGCCTCTAACTATATCTATACCAAAATTCAAGTCAATCGGTCAAGCCGTTTTAGCGTGAAGAGGTAACAGACAGACAGACAGACAGACAGACAGACAGACAGACAGACAGACAGAGTTACTTTCGCATTTATAATATTAGTATGGATTTTTTATCCCGGAAAAATTCATACTTCCCGCGGGAATGCTATAAACGAATTCTACGCGGACGAAGTCGAGTCGGCAGACTACTACTACTACAGCCTATTTGCGTCCCACTGCTGGGCACAGGCCTCCTCTCATCATGAGAGGGTTTGGGCTATAGTCCCCACGCGGGCCCAGTGCGGATTGGGGAGTCGGCAGACGCTAGTCCTTAATTATACACTTTCTCGCTACTACATGAGATATACACTAGATGGTATATCAGTGTTATACTGAGAAAGTCTATTTCATTCACATCCTCCGAAGTAGTTTCGAATAGAGCCATCTTCGGAGCATTTTACTTGAGTGCTTACTTGTCTGTTCGCTTTGTATCAGGCTTTAATTTAATCTACAAAACTACCCCGAGAAGCCATGAACCTGCCCCTTCCGGAACTTGAAAAATATTTAAAGTGCTCTGCTGCGCAAAAGGTTACTATTGTGTAGAAGATTATTAAAGTGACAAGAATGCCTGGCCTGAATTGGACTAATAAACATGTGTGCGCAGGACTTTGCATGAAAAAAAAGTTTGATACAAATTAGAAGATGTATAGGTACCTAAATCCATTGATTTAGGAATGTTTTTAATGATAACTACATCAAATCGTACATAATGACGATGCAAAAGTGATTGTAAAATCCTACTTTAATAAATGTTTTTTTTCATCTTTTTATCTTTTGATAGCACCTAATACTTTTTATTTCAATAATATACTTATCTAACAAACTACTTAAACAAATTTTTATTTATATGAATACCCACTTTGTTATCTCTAAAAAACGGTATCCTCTTAAAACACAATTGCGCTTTATGAAATTCTGCTTACTTAATACTTAATTTCATAAAGAAAAATAATAACATTCCGATTGCTTTCTTTGTAAGTCGAATATCAAAATTGCCTTCCTGCAGGGCAATTATACGTTTTACAAAATTCTAACTAATTTATTTCCCCTGTAAAAAAATCTCGTAAAGCAAATTAATTCCTCAGCATTATACTTCTTTCAAGATCTGAATCAACTTGAGCGAGATTTCATGAAAAATAGGGGCGAAGAGCCCGCGGCTGGATCCAAATTACGTCTTTATTTACAAGTATCTTCTGCTCTCCAAGACAGAGGTAGCAAAGCGACTTGTAATTATTCGGTGGTATTATTTTTAAGTAATGTGTGTCTTTTATATTCAACTTATTACAACTTATCTTATTAATCTCTAGTTTTGGGGAAGGGCACAATTAAAACAATATTTTAATTTGCACTTAGAAATAATTGTGTTCGGAACCGAATACTGAGCGCGATTCGGAACGCAGCCCTTGATAGATACTAGCGAAGCTGTGGCTTTTTGAGGTACTATTTTGACAGAGGTCATATTGTCATTGTAAAAACTTGTAAGAATAACTTTTTGAGACGCTGCGTGGTTTATTGAGATATTTGAGATATAAATTGTAATCTACAACGCGTACGAGCGTTTTGAGTGTAGAAAGCTTGAATTGTGATTAGTTACTTGACATTTTGTGTAATCCTTTGGGAGCGCGGTTGTTTGCGTGCGAAAACTCTTGGCGGCCCGGCGGAACGAGCAGGCCGGTGAAGGGAATTCAGACCTACACTTTACACACTACAGATACACACCCTTCACGGCCCTTGGGCGCTTGCCAACAGAGGCCTGTATTGCTGTCACGGCTGTAAGTACGGAATTATCATTGTTACAAAATAAATCTTAGACTCCTTCGCAGACACCAATTCTTGTAGGCGTTGCTGTGTGACTGCAGTTTATCGCCACCTATACCCTCGGCTACAGCAGTCTTAGTAAACGGGCCCAGCTATTGAGATGTCTGTTTTGGAAGCCGTAGGTGTAGGCATCATAATTTTGGTAGCACAGCGTGGGTTTTTGAGATCCACACGAGTCGTAGAACAGGGCATTTAATTAGTAATTTTTGGTTTTGCCTGTTACACGACGGTGTCTAGAAGTCTTGTTTAGAGTCAAGTCCACTGTGTTTGATGGGTATAAACCCACACAGTTGGAATCAGTTCATTAAATTTACCTTTTGTTGGATAAATCTATTTTTTGATGTTCGGGTTGCTACGGGCAAAGATAGAAAATTGGTAAATCATTGTTGAAAATTGATTGATATTTCTATGTTAAGTAACTAGTTTGCACTAAAGATTGTTGAGGAGATATAATCTCACCTATTTTTGTGAATTTTAATGTAAATTGATAAAAGTCAAATTTGGTAGGTAGTTGATACATATGAAAAAACAGGGTAGTTTCGTGCATATGGAAGTAGTTGCTCTAGTTGATTGAATTGGTTTGGCCTTTGCTATTAATAGACACCTTTGTATTGTAAATGTATTTTAGTTGTTGAATTTGGGGATTCCTAGTTAATTTTATATTAAAATAGGGTTCTGTACTAATTAATATAATTTGAATTATAGTTTAAATCAATTATAGTTTTGAACTAATATTGTTAATTGTTGTAGGTTCTCACTGTAATAGCAATTGATTTAGGGATCTGCAGGCAACTTTGCAGGGTTCCGTTGCTGACAAAATAATTTAAATTTAATTCTTTTTTGTGGTTTAGATTGTTGAACAATAGAATTTAAATTTAATTATATACCTTTTGCTTTGTTTGTTGTTTTGGACAAGTATGTCAAAATTAGTTGCCCGAATCAAAGCAGAGTTGAGATGGGCGGCTTCAGCTGCTGCGTTGATAGATCGACCAGATCGTTTTGATGCTTTGCTCCGCAGATCGGCAGAGTTGACGGAGCGGAGCAAAATTGTACAAAGTTGCTATACGGAGCTTTTGGACACCGAGGATCCAAAGCTGGATGACTGTGTGGAGGCCGACATCACACAGTTTTATGATTTGACGGACAGTATTGCCCAAGCCGCCAGCAGGGTAGAGCGGGGTGCATTGACTGAGGAAACCAGAACACCTCCACCCATGGCTCTTTTGGGGCGTTTACCTACTCTTGACTTGCCACATTTTGATGGGGATTTGAAAGGTTGGACCGCCTACCATGACTTATTCACCAGTCTGGTAGATGCTAGGACGGACTTGGCACCGAGTCAGAAGTTGGCCTACTTGTTCTCCACATTAAAGGGAGAGGCCCTCGGTCTTGTCTCACATTTGGCGGTCACCGACCAAAACTACCCCACTGCCAAGGAACTATTGGTGAAGCGGTATGCCAACATTAGGCGGTTGGCAGATACCCATGTTGCACAGCTGTTGTCGTTGCCCTACGTCCATAGGGTTGCCACTTTGAGAGTGGACTTGGTCAACCCCATGGTGGTGGCATTGAATGCTTTGCGGCGGCTCGGTCTGCCTATCGATGAATGGTCCTTTATGTTGTTGCACATTGTTTTGTCGCGTTTGCCTACGGACTTGAAAGTCCGTTTTGAGCAAAACATGGTGGTGACAGTGCCACGCAGTTGCCGCCATTTGCAGATTTGTTGGCGTTTTTGGAAGAGGAGTGCCGCTTGTTGGACAACGCTGGCGTTGAAGGCCCGTCCCCGGCCCCAGCGCGGCCTCCTCCAGAACAGCGTCGTGTTGTCTCTCGCCCCCCCCCTCGAGGGGTGGTTGAGCCACGCCGCCCAACCCTCAGATACGCAACGGCCCAGGGCCCTCGTTGCGTATATTGTAATGCTGACGGCCATTTTGTTTCTGCGTGTCCTCAATTCCTCAATAGGAAGGTGAAAGATCGACGAGGCATTGCGAATGATCGCCGGTGGTGCTACTCCTGCTTGGGGCAGCATCTGCAGCGGGACTGTTCACGGCCAGAGCCGTGCCCGAACTGCCAGGGGAAGCACCACCCGGTTTTGTGTGCCAATAGGAATGGTGGTGTTCGGGTTGAAGATGCGGGGTGGAATTCCCCCACGGGCGGGGGCCCGCATCCCCACCATCCCCAAAGGGAGTCTCGTCGGGGCTTGCCGCCCACGGGCGGGGGAACCCCTCCCCCCTCTCCTCAACAGCAGGAGAGGTTTGCAGCGGTTCAGCGCCGCACCACGCCTCCGCGGTTCTCCCCACCGCTGTGCGAGAGACCGCGTTTGGAACGCCGCCCGCCCCAGTTCGGTCGCAGTAGCGCCTACTACGCGCCGAGCCGAGGATTGCCGAGCAGACGCCATGAGGTACCAGTGGAGCACTACCTCCACTCGTATCGGACATCGCCATCACGCGATGCCCCCCAATAGGTAGTTGCCGCCCTCTCTCCCACCACCGCCGCCCAACCTGAGACAGTTCTTCTGCCGACTGTTTGTGTCAGGGTCTGGGGCCCGAAGGGCGACTCCCTGTTTGTACGTGCCCTTTTGGATTCGGGTGCCCAGGGTTGTCTTGCGTCCTCTTATTTGGTGGAGAGATTGGGCCTCCCATGTAGACCTCACCCTGTAGTGATCCACGGCATTGGTGGCCTTCAGGTGGAAGGACCAAAGGGTGAAGTCAAGGTTTGTTTTTCGCCTGTAAATTGTGGGCCGTCCATTGTGGCCAAGGCGGTCATTCTGAATGATATTTTGGGCAGAAACCCGCAGGTGACTATTTCCCCTGCTGTGGTAAATTTGACATCGGATTTGACTCCCGCTGACCCTCAGTGGTTTGTACCTGGACCCGTAGACCTACTCCTGGGAGTAGACGTGTTGGGTTTGATTCTGTCCGGGGAAAAGCGGGTTTTGCAACCGTACGGGTTAATTGCGTTACGCACTATTTTTGGATATAGTTTTTGTGGTCCCGTGTTGAGGGGTACTGTCCCACGGGTTGAAGACCAAACTGTTGCAATAGGGCTCTCACTCTCTGACGCAGTCCAGCGTTTCTGGGAGGTCGAAGAGCCCCCCAAGGCTCCCAGAGTCGACCCGGCGGAAGAAGAGTGTGAATTGTCGTACCAGAATAATACTGGTCGCCGCGCTGATGGTCGTTTTGTCACTCGGTTGCCTTTCAGGGCTGCACGCCCCCCTCTCGGTCAGTCTCATGCCTTGGCAGAAAAAAGGTTGTTGTCTATGGAACGCCGAATGAAGAGGGATCCGGACTTTCGTACTAAGTACATTGACTTTATGCGCGAGTATGAGGATTTGGGACATATGTCCCCTTCCGACATTGATTGGCGCTCGCTCGAGCACTACTTCTTGCCTCACCACGCGGTTTTGAAGACTCCCGGTGGGAAGATAAGAGTAGTTTTTGACGGCTCGGCCCCTACTTCGAATGGGGTTTCTTTGAACCAGTGTTTGCATTCCGGTCCCAAACTGCATAGGGACATCTCGGATATTCTCACCAACTTCCGCCGTCATCAAATTGTCTTTGTGGCTGACATCCGAATGATGTTCAGACAATCGGTGGTGCACCGAGATGACCGGCGGTACCAATTGATCTTGTGGCGTGAGCGATCTTGTGATCCGATGCAAGTGTACGAGTTGAACACTACCACGTACGGACTTAAGTCTAGTCCCTACATTGCTATTCGAACGTTGTTGGAATTGGCTCATCGTGAGCGATTGAACTATCCCCGGGCGGCGGCCATCTTGGGAGATTCGGTGTACGTCGATGACGTCTGCACTGGGGCCTCTACCGTCGCGGAGGCTTTGATTTTGCGGGACGAGTTGATTGCAATCCTAAAGTCGGGAGGTTACGAATTGCGTAAGTGGTTGTCAAATTGCCCCGACTTATTGTGAGATCTTCCAGTGGAACATCAACAGGACCCTCTCCTGTTTGAAGATGCTGACAACCCTAACTTGATTGCGGTCCTTGGTATACAGTACCAGCCCGTCCAGGATGTCTTCACTTATCAGGTGGAGTTGGACTTCCCGAAGAACTGGACGAAACGCTCGGTCTTGTCGACTACTGCTCGGACCTTCGATCCCAATGGATGGATCACACCAGTAATTTTTCTGGCTAAGTGCTTTTTGCAGAAGCTTTGGATTGCGGAAGTGCCTTGGGACGAACCTCTCCAGGGAGAGTTGTTGAGAGAATGGTGTTCGTTTGTGTCCTCACTTCCGGACGTGAACCGGATTCTCTTGCCTAGATTATTTTTGCCGGCTGGCAAGTGTCGAGTCAGTCTCCACGGTTTCTGTGACGCATCCGAACGAGGATATGCGGCCGTGGTATTTTTGCGGACTGTTAGTTCATCCGGTCACGTGGGAGTTCATTTGGTGATGGCCAAAAGTAAGGTGGCCCCTATTCGGACTAGGTTGACGATTCCTAAGTTGGAACTGTCGGGAGCAGCCCTCCTTACTAGGCTTCTCAATCATGTTTGTGGTACTTTGGGTTGTACCGTTGAGATCTCGGAAGTATTTGCGTGGACTGATAGTGAGATCGTTCTTTGTTGGCTTCGCACCTCGCTACATAACTTGGAGGTCTTTGTTGCGAATCGAGTCTCACAGATCCAGAGCTCTGAGACCCCGCTGATCTGGAGACATGTGCCAGGAGAATTGAATCCCGCGGACTGCGCTTCGCGAGGCTGCGAGGCTCCTGCGCTTGTGAACCATTCTCTTTGGTGGGGACCAGATTGGTTGACGCACCCTGAGGCGTCCTGGCCCCAGAATCGGTTCTCCTCTCCAGAGGAATTAACAGGCTTGCGTGTGGGCGTTGTGGAGACGCAACCTGCGTACAATTTGAATCTGTTGTTGGACAGATATAGCTCTCTGTCAAAATTGATTGGGGTTACCGGTTGGATCCGGCGTTTCATACGCAACGGACGGAACCCACTGAATAAGGACTTGACGTCAGTTTTGTCGCCCTTGGAACGCCAAGAGGCCTTGATGTTTTGGGTTCGTGTAGTGCAAACAGAGCACTTTGAACCGACTATTGAATCTCTGAAAAGAGGAACGCCTGTGAAGGGTCCCCTTGCTCGTTTGAATCCATTCTTGGACGAGCCGGGTCTGCTTCGAGTCGGTGGACGACTTCGAAACTCGAATTTGCCGTATGGGGCTCGCCACCCCTTGTTGCTCCCTAAAGGAGGAGCCTTTGTGAATTTGTTGGTGTCAGATCGACACATTGCTAACGCTCACGCAGGCTCCCATACCCTTCTAGCCATTTTGCAGCGTGAATTTTGGATCTTGTCGGCCAGACGCACTATTCGTGGCGTCATATTTAAGTGCATGCCGTGCTATCGGTTGAAGGCCGCACCCACACAGCCGATGATGGGTGATTTGCCGTCCGACAGAGTCTCGGAGAGTCGGCCATTTGCGTGCGTGGGTACCGATTTTGCCGGCCCCTTTTTGGTGAAGACCTCTCAGCTTCGCAACGCTCGGTCTGTCAAGGCATATTTGTGTGTGTTTGTCTGCCTGGCCACCAAAGCAGTTCAGTTGGAACTGGTAAGTGCCCTCAGCACGGAAGCATTTCTTGCGACGCTAGGTAGATTTGTATCTCGCCGGGGACTACCGTCCTTGATCCGCTCTGATAACGGCACTAATTATAAGGGCACTGATCGTTATTTGAACGAAGTTTGTAACTATTTGAATAGTCATAAGGATATTTTGAGGATTGCAATGTCCCGAATGGGCATTAGGTGGCAATTTGACCCCCCAGTTTGCCCCCATTGGGGTGGAATTTTTGAGGCCGTTGTAAAGGTTACAAAGACGCATCTCCGACGAGTTATTGGCGAAACGATATTAACGTTCGAGGAACTTGCAACGGTATTTTGCAAAATTGAGGCCGTCCTCAACTCACGACCTCTCTGCCCAATCTCGTCAGACCCAAATGACCTGGAAGCATTGACTCCTGGTCACTTTTTGATTGGTCGGCCCCTTAACGCCCTGCCTGAATATCCCATCAGGGAAGTAAAATCATCACGTTTGAGCCGTTTTGAATTGCTCCAGCAGATGACTCAGAGTTTCTGGCATCGTTGGTCGCTGGAATATTTGCATATTCTGCAGCAGCGCGTTAAGTGGACCGACAAAACTGATCCTCCCAAAGTTGGAGATCTTGTTCTGGTTAAGGAATCAAATTTGTTGCCCTTGTATTGGCGTCGTGGACGCATTGTAGAGTTGTTCTATGGGCCTGACGGGATTCCCAGAGTTGCTGAGGTCATGGTCGGAGATTCGGTTTTGAAACGAGCGGTGGCGAGCCTAGCCCGCCTCCCCATTTATTAGCAGTCAGAATGGATCTGACTGGAGCGGGGGATTGTTCGGAACCGAATACTGAGCGCGATTCGGAACGCAGCCCTTGATAGATACTAGCGAAGCTGTGGCTTTTTGAGGTACTATTTTGACAGAGGTCATATTGTCATTGTAAAAACTTGTAAGAATAACTTTTTGAGACGCTGCGTGGTTTATTGAGATATTTGAGATATAAATTGTAATCTACAACGCGTACGAGCGTTTTGAGTGTAGAAAGCTTGAATTGTGATTAGTTACTTGACATTTTGTGTAATCCTTTGGGAGCGCGGTTGTTTGCGTGCGAAAACTCTTGGCGGCCCGGCGGAACGAGCAGGCCGGTGAAGGGAATTCAGACCTACACTTTACACACTACAGATACACACCCTTCACGGCCCTTGGGCGCTTGCCAACAGAGGCCTGTATTGCTGTCACGGCTGTAAGTACGGAATTATCATTGTTACAAAATAAATCTTAGACTCCTTCGCAGACACCAATTCTTGTAGGCGTTGCTGTGTGACTGCAGTTTATCGCCACCTATACCCTCGGCTACAGCAGTCTTAGTAAACGGGCCCAGCTATTGAGATGTCTGTTTTGGAAGCCGTAGGTGTAGGCATCAAATTGTTTATTGTTATTGTATTAAATAGTCTTCTGCATTTTGTCAGCACACGAGCAGTCTCAGAATAAGAAGTAAAACTGGAAAAAAAAATGGTATAGTTATTTAAAACATAGACGTAAGTACCTAAGTAGAGCTCTTATTTTACAGTTAAGGCGGTTCATAGACCCAGCTCAGCCGTCACTGTCACTCGTGGGACGAGTGAAAGAGAAAGCGCTACGCACAGAACGCCCGATTTAGTTACTTTTTAACACGTTTTAATTTCTATAAAAATACCGTCTAAAAAAATGGCATTTATAAAGCTGTCGATGTATGCATATAATATGGATATTTTTTGTGTTATAATTAGTTTTACACTGTTTGATATAATAAACTGGAGTAAAGTTGGATTAGCGGTCCGAGTTAGAGGTTACTTTGGAATTAAATTGTATCGAGCGAAGTTTCGTGAATCGTGTATCGAAAGCTGTCAATGTAAGGATGATATAATCAAATATAACATATGTTTTCTTCATATTTTTAACTTATAACATTTCTTAGAAAAGTATGGTCTCAAATGAGCAATTTGACGATGCTGGGTCAGGGAAGGGCCTTAAAATAGAAAGTAATCTTACATCAGGATCCTTTTCATAGGAACATTTGTGAACATCAAATGCTCTTTGACATTTGTCCTTGTCTTTTGTGTCTGAAATATAAAACGTTACAGATAATATTTTCACATAAACAATCATTTATATTTCATTAAATAATTAATACTTAACTGTTTATATCCATTTAATTTAAAGACGGAAGAAAGAAAAAGATGCAGATAAAGTCGTACAATCTATACGATAATTAAAGGGTATTTTTTCTGTCTCTTTCTTTCTTTCTGTCTGTCTGTCTGTGTGTTAGAGTTAATTTCCGGAAATACTGAATCGATTTGAATGCAGTTTTCAAGGGTAGACAGAGCATCATTCGGAGCTATATATAAGCTATGTTTGACGGATGTCAGAAAGAACAGTTGTCGGCAATTTTATATTCCACGCAGACGAAGTCGCGGGGCACAACTACTATAGAATGGAACGCTAAATATTCAATTTCTTTACCAACCTAGATGTTTGCAGCCGAAAATCATTTTGGAAACTCTGTCCAAGTATTGTTCTGGAATCAAGCTGACCATCATATCATAGTCCACCATTTCGTCGTCATCCACCTGCCGAACAAGAAAATTATTATCCAAAAGTTCTCTCTCAGATCCTTACACAATTCAATTTCCTCGTAAGATTAAAAAAATAAATTACAGAACTCTTTTATCTAATTCTGCATACGTAAAGGTAGAGGCAAACAAAACAACTTACGAGGCTCGCTTCTTCCATCAGGCAAAACATATAGCACTTCAATTTCGTGTCCTCCTTAAATATGCCGTTTTCGCAATTCGCTATATCCTCTGGGGGCAAGTAAGAATAAAGACTCTTTAATGTACTCAAACACGAGACATGTTTTTCAAAACAAATGGATGTTGAAGGGCGGTAGAGGTGACGGCTTCCTTTACTTGCTTAGGGTGACTGTTTATTTAATTATAGTCACGTCAGTTATTTTATAGATGTTTTGACTACCTATTTTATATGAATTTCCAAAGCATATAGTTAGGTAGTAACTATAACTAATGTTTTTTGATCGTTTCTGTTCTATACATATCGTTTTCTATATGTACATATACAGCATGTTCAGTTAGTGGTAAGTAGATAATCCTGCAGCGGTATATAGGCAAGTGAAAAATCAAAAGCAGTCATCCTCGTCATTTATTAGGGTTCCGAAGTCCACAAGGAACCCTTATAGTTTCGCCATGTCCGTCCGTCCGTCCGTCTGTCCGCACTATTGCTCGGAGATGCTTAGTTCTAGAAAGCTGTAATTTGGCATGAATATACATATTAGTTACGCTGACAAAGTGGTACAATTAAATTTTGAAATATATATTTTTATAGGGTACCTCCCCTACTCGTAAAGTGGGGATGTATTTTTTTTTCTTGCGTACCTCATGGTGCGGCATATCGTTGAATAGGTGTTAAAAAATATTGTGGGTTTGTAAAAACCATTTTTTGATTAAGTGATGCGTTTGTGAAATATAAAGCTTTAAAGTGCTATTTTTTGTTAGAGTCACGTGTCCCCCCCCCCCCTGCCAGCTAAATGGTGGTATTTGGATGGCTGAAAAAAATCACGGTTGTGGCATATATAACGTAGTTGAAAGGAAAACTGTCACAGCTAAGTAGGCTGTACAAACTTACGAGTTATCAACTTATGAAATGATTAAAATACCAATGATTTTTCTCGAGCGGCAGGGGCGTCGGGCGTGCACGTCATACCACAGGCTAGCTAGATGCTAATAAGTCTTAGAAAGGTACTGTGGGCATCGTCAACTTCGGAACCCTAAACTTCGTAGACACAAAACTAAATTGCACAGTGGTTCTTCAAACTATCTCTTTATTATAATTAATATTCATTGTTGTAAAGAAAAAGCCGTGGTGGCCTAGTGGTTCGACCTACCGCCTCTCATGCAGAGGGTCGGGGGTTCGAATCCGGCTCGCACTTCTAAGTTTACTTAAGCTACACTAAACTTTTCGGTGAAGGAAAACATCGTGAGGAAACCTGCACGCATCTGCGAAGTAAAGTAAGCAATGTGTGTGAAGTCCCCAATCCGCACTGGGCCCGCGTGAGAACTACAGCCCAACCCCTCTCGTGATGAGAGGAGGCCTGTGCCCAGCAGTGGGACGCAAAGAGGCTCTAGTAGTATAGTTGTAGAGAAGTAACGTTAATGTACCTACAACATAAATACACTTAGTTTTTCGTAACTTAAGAGTCGGTTCTCAGGTGTCGTAGCGCTGTGGCAGGGTTTAGCTAGTGTTACCCGTCATTCGCATGCGAGGAACAAAGGTAAGTGAAAATACAATTTCTTTCGGCAACTCACCCTCGGCGACCCCAGTTTTGCCGACGCACTCGTTGTGAACGTGTTGTATTATTTCTTTGATTTCATCACTGAATACCTGAAATAGTTTTCGCGTTTGCGTTATTCCATCTCCATAGCGGTGTGATATTGGGAGCCTACACAATTTACAAGCCGCGATGACCTAGTGATTTCACCTATCGCCGGGGCAGGGATGCAAAACTTACAAGCACCTATAAGTTTACTCATGTGAGAATGTCAATTTGAATTTAACACTGAGCTTTTCAATGAAGGAAAACACCATGAGGAAACCGGCAGGCCTCTGCGAAGTAATTCAAGGACGCGTGTGGAGAATAAAAACCTAACCCTCTGGTAATGAGAGGCCTATAGATACTCAGCAGTTGGACGTACCTAAATGGGCTGTTTTGGGGATCGAGAATATACAATTCAGATGGTTCAAGAACCTGAGCTTGTAAAACATTAATTAGAGTAGGTATAACATTTTATTTATTTATTTAATAGACACACCAACAGATACATTTATAAAGGGTTTAAGTTAAAGCATTAGTTCTGCTCATACACCAATTACAGGTGTGCAACAGCATAAGTAGTGTCTAGGGAAATAGCATGTTATTACCCACATATAAGTTAAAGACTGTTCTGTACTGGAACAGGTTTCTTTGTTTCATTATTTTAAAATATATTTCGTTTCATACAAGACAACACAATTTGGTTAATAAGATTCTTCGGTGCTTTAATTTTTTTTCTAATTGGGTCAGCGATCAGCTGTTTATCTCTGAACGCACCGAATTCCTATGGGAAATGGGCGACACTAGCGCCACCCGCCTTGTGCGGATTCCACGGGCAACATCGTCCGTACAGATTTCTACCTATGGCCGCCGAGTGACGAACAACTGCCGGCGTCGCGCGCGCACAATTTTCATACATTTCCACGTTTTACATTCATATCGAGGACTCTTTCATCCTGGAATCTACAGACCAGTGACCTATGTGACTAGTGTTGAGTATCATTCGCTGGATTTTCGTGCTTGGTGCCGGCTGGCTGCGAACGTCTGCTCCAGGACCCTCGGACGAGGTGCAGGACGATTTAGCGGTGAGTCGCTTGACCCAGTGAAATACTTAACAAAGACTATGGATTAGTCTCTAAAAACTAAAATAAACTAAATGAATATAACACAAGTAGCACATAATTAAGTACTGATCAATGGTGGTAGCAGCATTCTACGTCTCAGTGTGGTCATAGAATATGTACGTATATGTAAACCATATGACAAAATAAACGTTCTGTTCTCCTAGTACTAGCTTCTGCCCGCCATTTCGCTCGCGTAATTCGGTTATTAGCGTTCTCGCGGCAACTACACCGTGTATTTTTTCTGATATGTGATGATTGCTGTCAATTTTATTGGCAAAATTTAATATTTTATGGAATGCATGTAATGACATTTTACATCACCCTTGGCCAAAAAGTGGGATTTAAAATCTCACTTCTTGACCAAGGCAAGACGTAAAACTTTTTACGTCACACCAGGCCGAAAAGCGGGATTTACCGCCCTTGGGCGCTACGAAAAATCCCTCTTCACGGCCAAGTGGTGACGTAAAATCGTATACTAACCACGGGCGGTCGTAATGAAATCCTCAGACCGCTAAATTATAGCCCTCGCCTTCGGCTCGGGCATCACTTACCCGCGATCTGAGACTTTCTTTACTTGACCGCCCTAGGTGTGTAATGTACTATTACATCACCCTTGGCCGTAAAGTGGGATTTTCTGCCCGCTACGCGGAGAGGAAATCTCACTTCTTGACCAAGGCAAGACGTAAAACTTTTTACATCACCCTTGGCCGTAAAGTGGGATTTTCTGCCCGCTACGCGGAGAGAAAATCTCACTTCTTGGCCAAGGCAAGACGTAAAACTTTTGACAAACCACGGGCGGTAATGTACTATTTGTCTTTTGTCGGTGGTGGGCATGATGTGGAAAATTCTTCTAATTAAGCTAATTTCTCCAATAAACCAATAAGGTGCATTAGACTTACTGAATTAGCGTACTTAGTACCACTGAGAAGCCTAAATGTCAATTTTTTTTTTGGGTTCCTGTCAAACTATAGTTAACTAAACTACCGTTTACCTATGAATATTATTCTCAGCAGGTGCTTATTCTGACAATCTGCGACATCAACACGTACACGACACATAAAAGTGATGAAAAATTGACAAGTGTGTAGTGCCTATTCTTTATTATTCACCAGCTACGTGCTCCGTAGGTATCTACATATATTGACTTTGTGAATAACGTCAGAGAAAAAAGTCGCTTAGTAAAAACGAGATAACATTCTCAGAGAAAATTATTAAGTTGTGATTCCACGGGGACTAACCCAATGCGCATCAAGTTGTATCATAACGTTAAATATTTAAAATGGTGAGGATTCATCTCCATTGCTTAACAGTTTTTATATATGGAAAGATACAAATCTGAGTTCTTTCAAGTTATGTAGTCTTCAATAAACTGAGATTCAAAGTTATCTTTAAAAGATAACTTTGAATCTCAAAGATACATAGAACCAGCCCTTAAATTATTTTTTTATATTTTTTTCCATGACTTTTACTGCAGTGCTCTGCTACTGCTACGCTGCTACGCTCGTAGCAGTCGTAGCAGATGCCGACAATACCCAGCTTTGTAGAGGAAAGAAAATAACAGAGCTGCCACAAAGTGAGCTCGGAAAAGCGATTGGTAATGTATGAAAAGGTAATGCTTACATTGCGTCTATCATCGCATTTTTTAAGTTCATTTTGAACCGCTTTAATAGTACATTACAAACCTAGGGTGGTGACCTTCGGTTCGGGCCACAGAAACCTGCGATCTGGGGCTTTACGAATTACCGCCCGTGGTTTGTCAAAAGTTTTACGTCTTGCCTTGGCCAAAAAGGCGTTACGGCCAAGGGTGATGTAATAGTACATTACAGACCTAGGGTGGTGAATTCGTAAATGTCCCAGATCACAGGTTTCTGTGGCCCGAACCGAAGGTGAGGGCCATAAATATGCGATCTGGGGCTTTACGAATTACCGCCCGTGGTTTGTCAAAAGTTTTACGTCTTGCCTTGGCCAAGAAGTGAGATTTTCTCTCCGCGTAGCGGGCAGAAAATCTCACTTTACGGCCAAGGGTGATGTAAAAGAGTATTTTGTTATTCGCATACGAGTAAGTATGACAGATGGAATTCTTTCTTCTACCTATTGTAATTTAATAGTTTCCATTGACGTGTGACATTGGAGCTGCCGCCTGCATTAGGTATTCGCAGAAAGCGACATTGAGCAATAGTGTCGCGACGTGAGCCGCGCGCCATCCGTCAACCTACTCGTACCCCGTTACTCATAAACTAACTCGAAAAATGTGACGCGACTTCGCTAATACGACTTGTCTGCTTGTCTCGGGAATACGGGCATGTCGGGTGAGTCGTAACATGAAAAATGTAGTAGGAGCAAAGCGTTTCACTTTTTACTGATCGAATTGCTTCATTTTTATTTTACTAGTTATGAAGTTTTTGTACCGTGTATGCATAGCTTTAAATATATTCATTCATTCATAAAATTTCAGTCGACGTCATTCTCCTACACATATTTTGAGAGAAATAATTTCGCCCCTATTTTTATAAAACATTTTTTCTGAACTTGACATACGAATATAAAACTTCCATCGCATCGCGGTGTTCATAATAAAATAAAAACTTTAAAAGTAAAATTAAGGTCATGAATATTCAACAAACTTTTGTAAATAAATGAAAAAAAAACTCACGGGTTTCTCCTTGCCAGCATAAGCTGCTGCCAGCATCAGCAGCACCGGCAGCGTCGCTGGGTACATGGCTCCCCGCAGCTCCCGGCTGCCGAAGCGCCAGTGGATCGACCGGCGGCCATCGCTCTTTTATCTAGCGAGACGCATCATTACGGCGCTATGGCGGCCTGATTCAGTTGCTGCATTTGTCACAGTTCACAGGTTGAACTAACTAGGGGAGAGGGGGGCAGCTATCACTGAAGGCAGCTTAGAACAAATGCGTTTAAAGACGTATTTTTAGTGCGATTATGGTCCAAATCCATTTTTTGGGCTCGCAACACTGACCCACACAACTGTCGCTTGACAGATTTGACGTTTGACAGAACATGAACAAACCAGTAGCATATTTTGATTTCGATGTCAACTGTTAGCGGTTTTGCTCCCCGTGTCTAAGGATTTTCAGGCTGTATTTGAAGGAAGCGGTAAGTGAAACTTAATTTATTCGATAGTACTATGAATTAGCTTTAGTGACGAAGAATAAACAATCAGAATTTGCAATTGTTTTGGAAGATATCGATGTTTATTTTTTTAAATAGGTGTTGGGGTAGTTTTGAAAAAAAATTAGGAGGCAGTTTTGATTAGCAATCTGTTCAAAACTACCCCGGTCATAAGAAATGTTCATATCTGCCCCGATATAAACTGACATGTAGGTACGTAAACTCAAAATAATATTATCTTAGTTATTTTAGTAAATGCTCATAACGCATTTACCTGAATTAATTGGTCTAGCAAATCACGTCAGTAGAAAAGGGCGCGAAATTCATAAGAAATGTTCATATCTGCCCCGATATAAACTGACATGTAGGTACGTAAACTTAAAATAATATTATCTTAGTTATTTTAGTAAATGCTCATAACGCATTTACCTGAATTAATTGGTCAAGCAAATCACGTCAGTAGAAAAGGGCGCGAAATTCCTATGGGAGGATATCCCTTCGCGCCTACACTTTTCAAATTTGCCGCCTTTTTTTACTGACAAAATTTGCTTAAACGAGTATGGTAGTCGATTCTATTGTCTGTTTTTCTCTCGTTTTATATGATAAAATGAAAATTCTAATTAGATCATTTTATATATTTTTATTTAACTACGACTAAAACATAATAAATACTGAATCACTATCCCCTCTTACATTGTTGGGGTAGTTTTGAACAATAGTGTGTGCAAAACTGCCTCAAGGGGGCAGCTTTAATAGAATTTCAATACTTTACAAAGGTACCCTCCTGAGGCACCTTTGAACACTACAAAAAACATTTCTGGTCAAAAGTACCCCCTCATAGTTATAACTGCAAATTATATGAGTAAAATGTTAATACGACCATTTCTAGTGACTAACTGTACTAAGGACAGGTAAAAAAAAACACGTATATCTCGATATTGTTGCCTTACAATCTAGATTTCAAATCTGCCCCAAGTAAATTCAAAGCTACCCACGCTTGGGGCAGTATTGAACATTATTCCTTGAGTTGTAAAATTCTGAATTGTACCTTTGTCTTTAGCTTTGGACATGTGCAAATGCATTAATTACATAGGTTAATAACATACGTTGTTGTGTAGAAGCTTAAAACTGGTTTTTATGGGTAATATTTTGAAATACGTCAAGGAGTGTAAAAAGTGTACCACGCTGCCCCCCTCTCCCCTACTCATGTTTCCGATTCTTTTCTGGATGATTTCTTTGAAGGAGCTGCGTCAAGTGGATATTATGTACCTATCTATGTACAGGTTTAACAACTTAGAAGACGCGTGGATTAAGCAATAATAGACACTGTATATATGTATATAGGTACTTATATGTAAGTATATTTCTTTGGCACGCTATGTAGCCTAAATCCGTGGTGGCCTTGTGGTTCGACCTACCGCCTCTCATGCCGAGGGTCGGGGGTTCGATTCCGGCTCGCACCTCTAAGTTTACTTATGTGCGAAATTCAATTTGAATTTACCACTGAGCTTTTCGGTGAAGGAAAACATCGTGAGGAAACCTGCACGCATCTGCGAAGTAATTCAAAGATGTGTGTGAAGTCCCCAATCCGCACTGGGCCCGCGTGGGGACTATAGCCCAAACCCTCTCGTGATGAGAGGAGGCCTGTGCCCAGCAGTGGCACGAAAATAGGCTGTAGTAGTAGTAGTAGTAGCCGTAAGATGTCGTTAGATTCCTCTTGATTGTGAGGTTGACACTGTTTATTATGTATGAAAAAATTGTATGCCGTGTTTCTTTTTGTTTTCTTTTCCAAAAATTACTTGTTTGATAAAATTTCTAAAACTGTTCATCGTTTGCGGATTTATAATACGTACCTACGACGGCTTGGAATGAAAGTGGAAAAAGTGATTTTTCAGTAGCACTCATAGTTACAACTGAAAAATCGCATTTGCCGCCCTATTTAATTATAGCGTTCCCGAATGAACTATGAATTTCTACGGGATAAAAAGTAGCCTATGTCCCTCATAATTTTCACTATTACCGTACCAAATTTCATTAAAACCAGTTCAGCGGCGTAGTCTTGAAAGTGTAACAGAAACAAAAATACTGCGACAGAGAAAGTAACTTTCGTATTTACAATATTAGTGTACCTATTCAGATATATTCAACGAATCAGATAAGTGCTAGTATTTACGACTATTGTAGTTTTCAAGCTTTTGAATACGTAAGTTTGGCTTATCTTTTAAAGCTTATACAGATTTTTAAGTCCGCTTAAAATAAGTACCTAATTCGGTTTTACACGAAAAGATGTCGTTTTGATGCAGTCTTCATAATCGGGCGTCACGGAATAGCAGAATGTCGGTAGTTAGCGACAGTCGGCAATTAACACATTAACGACGTAGTCTTGACACTACAAGGTGTAATCAACGGGCGGAAACTTCGGCGCGAATGAATAAGCAGGTGTCTAACCGGCCGTTAAAGAATATCCGATGCTTATTATACTTGATTGGCTTTGCGACATTGTAGACGATCCTGTTAGAACTTTCTTTATTAGACTACTTGTATAACTTTGATTGATAACAAACAGGAAATTATTGAGATGTCTCATACATTTATTGTGGAGATATAGATTTCTGAACGGATGATCGAGACTTCGTGGGATTAACAAATTGAGCTTGTATACAACCCCCCCCCCCCCCCTTCTTCGCGTCAGGGGTTAAAATACATAATAGCCATACCTCGAACAAATCATGCGGATGACGTCAAACCACTCATAGAATGATTTCAAAAAGTATTTTCATAAACAATTACTACTTATCAATTATCAACCTCTTTAATAAAACGATATCGCCACTTGACATGAGCAGAGTAGGTACATATTTTATGATTGCCGCAAACATACCCTAAGTGCAACTACAAAATAAATATATCCGCAGTTTCATTAAAAAATGCATTGATGGTGAATATGCAAAAACAGTGACTTTACCGACGGAAGCTAACCTAAGATTACGCTATTTGCCAAAAATGTTTCAGAATGCGTTTACTGCTATACGTACATAATGTCATTTTTTTTTTTTAGTGACATATTGACTTTTATTATCAACTAGCTGTTGCCCGCGACTTCGTACGCGCGTAAACATTAAAATGTAAAAATCCCATTTTTTCCTGTCTCCAGGGGATTTTTGGGAATTCCTCTCAAAGTGCTCCCCTACACTCCTCAAGGAACCTACATGCCAAATTTCAGTTATCTACAGGTGGTTTGGCCTGTGCGTTGATACATCAGTCAATCATTTGCCATTTAGGCTGGGCGCATACCTACCTACGTTAGGTTTCCGATTGCAGTTTTCATATTAGGAATTCAGATTTGGAAACCGAAAGGCGCACTTTTTATACAAAAGGTTCAACATGGCGCACACGTTCTGACTTTTTCCGTATCTACGGAAAAATAACCTAATGACGTCACTCATTCGATTCGGAAGGCTGGGCGCAAACTTTAGGTTTCCGAATGCGGTTTTCAGATTAGGAATTCAGATTCGGAAACCGAAAGGCAATCTTTTCATACAAAATATTCAACATGGCGCACAACTTCTAACTTTTTCTGTAAAAAAAACTTCTGAAAAAAAAACCTAATGACGTCACCCATTCGGTTCGGAAAGTCTGCCGCGCGTAAGGTTCGGAGGGACGGAAAAAATCTAATGACGTCACTCCGAACGCACCGTTTTCCCATACATTTTGTTTGAACCACCGCGCATGTTCGGAAATTTTCATATCAGGAGAGTTCGAATCGCGTCAACGATGTTCAGTGTAGACGTGTATTTTTCTGATAACGGTTTGTTCTACACGTTTGCATCAATTCGTCGTCGTCGTCCAAAACGCATTTCTACGAAAGCGGACCTCTACGCACTGGCGGCAAGAAACCTAAGGCTGTTTTCACACCTCCGCCGCGGATTCGAAACAACGGTACCGCTGAACATTAATTGCCATCGTTTGTCCTTATACACATCTTTCACGCCGTTCACATATCCGCCGCGGAACTGAAATAGCGGTTTGAACGCGGAGATGTGAGCGGCGTCAAGGAGTGTATAATGGACAAACGATCGCAAATGTTCAGCGGTACCGCTGTTTCGAATCCGCGGCAGAGGAGCGAAAGTTTATTCTTATTTAGAACCATTAAAAAAGCAAAAGCCATCAATTCGTCGTCGTCGTCCAAAGCTGGGCGCATACGTTAGGTTTCCGAATGCGGTTTTTAGATTAGAAATTCAGATTTGGAAACCGAACGGCACTCTTTTCATACAAATTGTTCAACATGACGATCATGTTCTGACTTTTTCCGTACGAAAAAAAAACTTAATGACGTCACCCATTCGGTTCGAAAAGTCTGCCACGTGTGACGGGTTTCCACGGCTGCGTTCCGAATCACGCTCAAAGCGCTCACAGCACCTTGCATCCTTCTTTCTCTTTTAAGTCTGCTCCAAGAGGAAAAAGGATGCAAGGAGCTGTGAGCGCTCTGAGCGCGATTCGGTACGCAGCCCATGAAACCGGACCTCTACGTTCTGACGGGAACAAAATTCAAAATTCAAAATTCAATTCAAAATTCAATCATTTATTCAGCAAATTGGCCACATAGGGGCACTTTTACACGTCAGAAAAGAATTTACTAGCGCTTCCTAGACCCATTGCTTGAGAAGAAGCGCCGCAATAAACTCAAGCAGAAGGCCTTTTTTCAAAATTTACACATAGTTATAACATTTACATTACATGTATAAAATATACATATCGGTACGTACTACAATTACATTGAAGGGATGTATAGTCCCTAACTTAAACTTAAATCTAAGATCTTAGAGATGTATAGTCTCCAAGGGTCCAGAAAAAAAATATATTATGGAGATGGCCTCCATTGTCAAATAAATATAAATTCCATAGATGTCGACAGTCTCAAAATGTCAATAAATAATGAAATACATCATGTATAAAAGAGTTCATTAATACATGTCAATAAGAACATGATGAGGTCTCTCGCTTAAAATGTTTGACTTAGTAATATATTTAAAGCTAATGATTATTTTTAAACGTCCTTGCAAGCATGAACAGACCGGACCCCACAGACAGCACCCGTTCACGAGCGTGACGCGTATCTCAGCCATCGCCTCCCTCAACCATTTCTTAGGGAAGGTGGCGACCCGATCAACGACGCCGCTGTAAGCAAGGACCTTAAAGCGAGCATGACATGCTCCAGCTGCTGGACAAATTTGGTAGTGAAAGAAAAAAAAAGAGTTAATATTTGCCCAGCGAGACACATATCATGTTACTAGTCAATAATAATAACCTAAACAGTTGGCTTAAAAGGATTCTTATCATCTAAAAAGTCATTCACCGAATAATATGCCTTCTTTAAAAGGCGGCACTTAATGAACGACTTGAACTTTTTAAATGGCATATTAGCAACATCAGAAGGCAATTTGTTATAAAATCGTATACAGTTCCCAACAAACGAAGAGCTCACTTTACGAAGACGGTAACCAGTAACAAAAAGTTTATCCTTATTCCTAGTGTTAAAATTGTGAACATCACTGTTATGCTTAAAGTCGTGCAAGTTCTTACGAGCATACATGATATTTTCAAATATGTATAGTGACGCAACGGTAAGAATGTTTATCTCCTTGAATTTTTCTCTAAGGGAGACCCGAGACCCAAGTTGATATATTGCACGTACAGCCCGCTTTTGCAACACAAAGATGGTTTGAATGTCAGCTGCTCTCCCCCAAAGTATAATTCCGTAAGACATGACACTATGGAAATAACTATAATAGACTAACCTGGCCGTCTCGACGTCAGTGAGCTGCCTAATACGCCTTACTGCATATGCTGCAGAACTAAGTCTACCAGCTAAGGAAGAGATATGTTCGTTCCAACGCAGTTTTGAGTCTAGAGTAAAGCCTAGGAAGATTGTTTTCCCCTCAAATTCTAACGTTTCATTTTTTAATTTAACCTGGATATCGTCTACACGTGGTGCATTAGAGAGTGAAAACCTCATGCATTTAGTTTTCTTAGAATTCAAAAGTAGATTGTTAGCTGTAAACCAGTTAACAACTGTAGAAAGTACATTGTTAACCTCATCTATGTTATTTTTCTTCCTATCTACTTTAAAAATGAGTGAGGTGTCATCTGCGAATAGAACTATTTTATGCCTCTGTTGCACAATACAGGGCAAATCATTTATATAGACCAGAAATAAAAACGGGCCTAAAATTGAACCTTGCGGCACACCTATAGCAACAGGTGATCCGGACGACTGTGTTCTGTTAATATCCACTCGCTGTGTTCTATTGGAAAGATATGACGAGATAAGGTCAAGAGCATGATCTCTTATCCCGTAAAAGCGTATTTATTATTAGGGGGTGTTGTAGGGCCATATATGTGTCACCTCGACCATTGCTGATCTATTGTGACGGCCCTTTGTATGGTTATAGTTCATCAGAAATACCCGTTGAGTCCAAGAAGTTCCAAACTCTTTGGGCGTTGATGTTTTGTATCTCTTCCGGGTGTATAATGTGACTCCCTAGGTGGATGCTTCGTTTGTGGATGAGGGGTCCACACTCGCAGAGGATATGCACTGGCGTCTCCTCCGCTTCGTGACAGAATCTGCACTTTGTGTCCTCCCTCATTCCCCATTGTGCTAAGTGCTTATTTAGTTTGCAATGTCCAGTCAGGCTCCTGGTTACTGCACATGTTTTAAATCTTTTGAGTTGTAGGAACTCTTTAGAAAACTTTTTTTCGTATCCCCTGATTAGGGTTTTCGAATGTTTTTGTCCTGGTACGGACTTCCACAGATTGATCGATAATGACTTGTATTCGTTATCGAGTATATTGTAAGCTCTTTGTTTGGTTATACCACAGAGGGGTTCGGGGCCGATTTGGGGATTGTCAGCCCCGTCCCTCGCGAGCTTGTCAGCTTTCTCGTTTCCATCAATGTTGGAATGCCCAGGTACCCATCTAAGTGTGACTTTATTGGAGCTTCCAAGGGCGTTTAGGTTTTCCCTACAGGTCTGGACTAGTTTTGAGTTAAGCTCAAATGAATCTAGTGCCAGGATGGCCGCTTGGCTATCTGAGTTAATGTAGATGTTTTGGTGTTTAAGGTTTCTTTCAAGGTTTATTTCCGCGCATTTGTTAATAGCGAAAATTTCCGCCTGAAAGATTGAGGCCTCTGTGCCTAAATTTATGCTGATTGCGTATTTGGGCCTCTCGCCGAAAACTCCACATCCTACATCATGTCCTTTCTTGGACCCATCTGTGTACCAGATGTGGCTGCCCTCCTTGAAAGACACTTGGTTATTCAACCATAGGTCCCGAGGGGGCAACTCTACTGTAAAGAGTTTTGTGAAGTTGCACACTGTGTGCATGTCGTCAGTGGGCATATTCATGACCCTATGTTCAAGCGTTGAGTCCTTAAGTGTTCTCATTGCTTGTGAGCGCCATTTCATGTTCGACTGTGAGCATATCCTGTAAATGCACCGTTTGGCTTCCTTTTGCACTTGCAAGTGCAGAGGCGTCAGGTCCAGTAGCGCGTTTAGTGCTGCTCCTGGAGTCGAACATAGTGCTCCTGTTGCTACAATGCATGCTGTACGTTGAAGACCGTCCAGCCGTACTATCGTGGTTTTTTGGTCGGTTTTGCTCGACCAAACGGCCGAGGCATAAGTTACCATTGGCCTCACGATTGCCGTGTAAAGCCATAGTGCGATGTGGGGCTTTAGACCCCATCTGGCACCTGCCATACGGCAGCTTGTCCATAAAGCTAGTTTGGCCTTTTGGACAATGTTGTTTAGATGTGGGGTCCATGTGAGTTTTTGGTCTAAAGTGACCCCTAGATATTTTGTTTCATTTGAAAAGGCTAGAGTTTTCCCGTTTAGCTTGGGACATGTGAGCTTTTCGAGATTTCTCTTCCTAGTAAAAGGTATTAGTACGGTTTTGTCCGCATTGATCGATAGATCATTTTCTTTACACCATTTGTAGATTGTGTTAAGAGCTACCTGCATTAGGTTTGATATGGTGTCGTGACAGGGGCCTTTGACAGTGACCACTATATCATCGGCATAACCCTGTGTGTCGAAGTCATGGTTGTTCATTAATACAAGTAGTTGGTCCACTGCCAGTGTCCACAGAAGTGGGGAGAGTACCCCTCCTTGTGGACAACCTCTAGTGGTGTGAAATTCATGTTTTGTTGCATTGAGGGTCAAAGTTGCGACTCTATTCAAGAGCATGCTTCGCACCCATTTGATGGTGGTGCTGTCTACACCTTTCTCTTCCATACCTTTAAGTATGGTGTCGGTGGGTGTGTTGTCGAAGGCACCTTCTACATCAAGAAAAGCACATAGAGCTGTTTGCCTATCCTCAAGGGTAGATTGCACCTTATCGACCAGATCGAGGAGGGCTGTTTCTGTTGATTTCCCTTTTTGATAGGCGTGCTGATTTGGACTAAGTGGGCGTTCGATTTTTTTCGTAAAAGCGTAACTTATTCAACAAATTAATATGACTGACGCAATCAAAAGCCTTAGATAAGTCACAGAAGACACCAATGGCGTCTTGGGACTGCTCCCAGGCATCAAAAATGTATTTTACTAAAGTAGTGCCAGCGTCTGCAGTACAGCGACCTTTGGTGAAGCCAAATTGGCTGCTGTGAAATAGCTTATTCAGATTAAAATGTGACATTAGTTGGTTCAGAATAAGTTTCTCAAAAACTTTGCTAAGAGCCGGCAGTATTGAAATAGGTCTATAATTTGTGGGGTCTGTTTTTTTCCCTGATTTAAACAAAGGAATGATTTTACTATGTTTCATCACATCAGGAAATACTCCAGCGTCAACGCAACTATTAAATAATGTAGCAAGCGGAATTGCAATAGGTTCTATGATAGATTGCAGCACTTTGACTGAAAGGCCCCAAAGATCCTCAGTTTTTTTTAGATTGAGTGATCGAAATGTTTTAATCACAATGTTTGGGGTGATATATGTAAACTTAAAAGGTACAGTGCATTCTTCTAGATTTGTTCTTAATATAACTGCAGCATCATCAGGAGATGACTTTAAAGATCTAGTAGTTTCTAATGGTATATTAGTGAAGAAACGTTCAAATTCATTAGCTACGTCAATATCAGAATTGAGTACGGTATCTTTAATTTTTAGGCTGTAATGTGGGTCTCTGGGTTTGGTTTTTCCTGTTTCAGTGTTAATAACCTTCCAGACGGTTTTTATTTTATCGTTTGAATTTGATATCTTTTTGGATAAGTACTCAGCTTTAGCAGCTACACATATCTGTTTAAAGTTTTTTGAATAGTTCTTAACATACTCTAGAAATTCTGGGCTTTGATTTATTGTTCGTTTAGCGTATAACTCGTAAAGATGGTATCTTTTCTCATGAATGTCGGCTGTAGCCCAATCACTAAATATAACCTTATCTTTACTTTTTACAGTGATGAGATTAAAACAAGAGTCAAATTCCTTCTTGATGCAGTTAAACAATGATAAACCCAGTGTGTCTGGATCGTCCTGTTGCTTCAATATTAAGTATTTTAACCGTTTGGTAATAATACAGCTAAATTTTTCCAAACGACGTTCCGAGATAGGCCTGCATGTTATATCACGTGAAATTTTATCAATTTTGCTTACAAATGATGCCTGTTGACCGCAGTGATCTGAATTCAAGTTATTAATTATCGATTTATGTTGAGGGGTCGCATTCGTAAATATATTATCTATACAAGTTGCTGTAGTTGCCGTAATTCTAGTTGGCTCGTGGAATAAGTTAACTAGGTTGAAAGATTTGAAAGTACTCAACAAGTTAAGAGACATTGGTGACTTATCTAGTAAATTAACATTAAAGTCACCACAAACTATAAGGCCTTTATTAGTACAAAAAAGTAAACTGAGAACTTCTTCCATAACTTTATCAAAAGATTTATAATCCGCTGATGGGGGTCTGTATACGCATACAATTATAAATTTCGCTAACTCAACACACGAAAGTTCAATCTGTCGTTCAATTGACATATTCACGACGTCTAGGCGTTCTTTACACTTAAGGTTGTTTCTGACCATTATCAAAGATCCTCCACGACTACAAGATTGTCTATAAAAAGAGCTCACGATCGAATGGTTATTAAAGTTAAACATATTTTCATGATTTTTAAGCCAATGTTCGGTTATGCATAATACATGGATATCATTTTCTATAAATAGACCTATTTCATGTTCTTTACAGGTGAAACCCTGTATATTTTGATGAACTATATTTAGTACATGTTTTTTGGGCAAAGTGATGCCCCCAGAGCTGTCTCCGCGATCGGAGGCCGCCGCGGGAGTTGTCGAGACTGTCAGTTTAAATCAGCTGACATCTTGGCTTTGGACCCAACGCTAATAAAACTTAACGTTGAGTCCGACTTACTACTATCACTCGTTATATCAATTATAACGGGGTCTAAAATATTATATGCTAACAATTTAGCACACTCGTTCAGGTACTTATTAGGTACGTAGCTATGTTTACTACTGAGAACGCAGCCTTTAACAAATTTATTTGTATCAAAAAATGAGATTTTTTCTCTGTATAATGCAGGCGCGGATCCACCGTTGTGGGCAATATGGGCATGCCCACAACCCTAAATAGCCTTATAGACACATACCTCATGGCTAAGAGTTTTCACGTCACATTTTACAGCCCAATGAGGTTGATAGTTTCGAACGTCTTCATAAAGAGCGAGTAAAAATCGCTTGAAGAGGGTTCCATTCGTTGATTATTTTGTATATCATTTCAAGTATGGAATACCATGAACTTCTTATAGGTTTTCATAGTAATCTGTAGGTCGAGTAATAAGAATTATCTTTTTTTTTCAAAATTACAGGCCCAGTAAATTGAATTCATTTATTTAGGTTGCCATACGTGTTTGGGTCACTATGTTACATATACGTACCAAATTGCAGTGGTTTCGGAGCAAATTGGCTGTAACAGACGGACGGACAGACACACGAGTGATTGTATAAGCGTTCCGATATTTCGTTTTGAGGTTTGTAATCCTAAAAAGTGATGAAAAAGAGAAACTGTCAGGCCTGCTAGTTTCCGAAAATTGTAATGTTGAAATTTTGCTAAATAATTAAAATATTGTTCCTACTATACTAGAGGCTCTGAGAGCTGTAGACATCGCGAATCTAATTTTTTTGTATTGCTTATTGAATCAGTTTTGTTTTTTACTTTACAAACCCCATAGCTCCGTCATTTAAAAAAAATACGAAAAATGATAACAGAAAAAGTAAAAGAATGCGAATCTGGTCACACATGCGCATTTGTTATGATCAATGTCGATATAAAATTAAATTTTGGTCTAGAGATGGCTCTTCTAAAAATAGCGACCGTCAACATAGCGTACTATTTATTTGCATAATCTGATCCTGGATAACTTTACGGTGTATCTTGCCGGTCACTAAAAATACACTTGTAAACTCACGTTCTTGAAAACTGCTCTAACGATTTCCCAACCATACAGCAGCTTTACAAACCCTATATTAGGGACCATGAAGTGGCCTGTTACGTGCCCTCAAGCTACCGGAATCATCGGTACCGGCAAATGGTAATTCGAATTTTTTTAATTTTTCGAAGAAGTCGTAGGTATTTGGATAAGCTAATTTTCGCGCCTCCAGCATTGTTTGGTTGTTTAGTCACGCGTTAAACACTCTGCTTTGCACTTCGAATGCGAGGAAAAAAAAAACGAAGTTCCATACAAAATTACGATATTTATTATAACAAAGTAGATAAACGACTACTTCCCGATGACCTAGAATCATGAAATTTGGCCAGAAGCAAGGTCTTACAGCACACGTACAGGAATAAATCTGATAACCGTAAATATTACATATTTTGGTCCAAAAAAAAGCCAATTTACTAATACAAACTTATCATTTGCGGTTGGCGCAGTAGCCGTGTCTACTTCACCAACCGCAAATAATAATTTTGTATTGTTAAATTTGCATCATCAAGTTTGTAGGTACGAAAACGAAACCCTCGGTGCGAGAGTTCAACTCGCACTTGACCTGTTTTTTATCACGTGTTGAATGATATTTAGCCAACAGATTCAAACTTGAAAACTATTAATACATATATTTTAAAACTAATTGGGTCATTCATTATTAAATGAATTCACTTTAAATAAAACAAGATTCATAGGTATTCGTAATCATTAAATCGTGTTTCACGAAATTAAATCGTTTTTTCACGCCCTAGAAATTGTCTAGGTTCACTGGAAATGGGGATAATCCTCCTTTCACAAACTCTGTGGTTGGCTGTTTAGGCGGGTTTCCAATGTAAATTTAAAAAAAAATTACTTTAGTCCCTAGAGACTAAAAAAGAGCTTTAGTCCCGATGTGCAGAGACTAAAGTAACATTTTAAGAGCATGAGAAGTGATAAAAAAACTTTAGTCCCTAGAGACTAAAAAAGAGCTTTAGTCCCGATGTGCAGAGACTAAAGTAACATTTTAAGAGCATGAGAAGTGAAAAAAAAATAAACATCGAAATCGGTTCACAATTGTGTGGACCGATGGAGTAATCGCGGAACATACATACATATAAAAATAAAAAAAAACATACAGACGAATTGAGAACCTCCTTTTATCGATGTCGGTTAAAAATAAGTCCATTATTTTTCTTATTTGTAGCTTTAGGGCAAAAAATACCGTTTACGTTGGTTTTTTGGGCCAGCCTCTAATACGACTCGCACTTGACCAAGTTTCGCACATGCCCACAACCTTTTTTGAGGGCTGGATCCGCGCCTGGTATAATGCCGTCCTGTACAAGATTGAATTGAAATATTCAATGTTTCTATTAATTTTTGTTGATATTTTATGAGAGAATAAACTTGCACAAACAATGATATTCCCTATGTCACCTTCGCTAATTTTAGTGAGGGTTTCGGTCAATTTTATATAATCCGATTTCGTAAAACCTAAACTGTTTCCCAGAAATACTATCAAAGTAGTCTGCTGGTCGAACTTCTCGCCTAAAATACACGATATTAGGTGATCCATCGTGGTGCCTGGCAAACAGTTGTTAAAAACCCTCTGGTTCACATACTTGCTCAGGACTCCACCGAGCCCCCGACCTGCTTCGTCGGTGTACAGCACGGTCCTACGCGTCGACGCGGGCAAGTGAGGGATG